>JABEVN020004459.1:0-13256 GCA_013146195.2 Codonopsis lanceolata | reverse complement strand
AGCGTGCTTAGTAATTGCGTATGAATAAGCTAAGAGAAACGTGTTAAAGAAAGGTGATATAATGTCAAGAAGATAAAGAAAAATAGAGAATTTAGTTGACAAATCAGACGTTTTGTTAGAGAAGAAATTAAGTTAGAATCAATTGGAAAGTCGTTTGAAGAAAGTAGTTCCACTTAACTAAGCTAAAGATATGTTATTTTTTCCATTTTAGCAAGGCAAGGTGGACACGTTCATGGTTTTGTGTGATAGCGTGGCGGCATTTGGCAGTGGATGATGGTAATGGTGGCGATTTTAAGCATGAAAGTGGTGATTTATGTGAATACGACATTAAATAAATGACTAAGAAATTAAACAAAGAAATAAGATAAAATAATTATAAAAATGATTTCTAGGCTAATAGTATTATTTGAGGTGGTAGTGGTGGAAAAGCATAAGTGTATAAATTAAATAAATTTAAATTTAATTATTAGACAAATTAAAATATCAACATATTAGCCTTACAACTAATTTTATAATTTTCCTTACTACTAAACCTTCGAGCAAAAATGTCTTTGTTCAAAACAACTTTGCACTTCTTCAAAGCATAATTGTAAGGAATGTAGTATAATTAGTTTTAAGGTTAGCATTTTCTTACCATTTCTCTGCATTCAAGCTCGTCTCTTCCATGAATTCGCCGATAACGGTTATGTTTTTCGTTAATTGCATGTTTTACTAGGGTTTTCATAGTATAGTATATACCCTTTGATTTCTACTTTAGGCGGGAGTTTTGCATGAGATAGAATGAGAAGATCGAGATGGAGTTTGGCTATAATCGAAGAAGGATCTAAGGCGCAAAGTTGTGATAGGCGTGACCGAAGTGGGAAGGGTTTAGGCCGAGATGGCTATTTTGGTGGAGCGAGAGATGGGCACTGCACTGAGAGAAGAGGGAAGGAGAGTGTGTGAGATTAGAGTTTTTACTTTTAATACATTTATCCCTAAAGCAAATAATGAAAATGTCATTTGTACCCGCACGTGGAAGACCATGTGCTATTTAACGTGAATGAATATTCTAGCGTCCATCACGGATAGGTTGGAAAATGGAAAAAAAAGAAAAAGAAAGTAAAGTCAGATATCATTATGGAACAAACCTTAGGTTGGGGTACATTATACGATTTGGTAGATACCTTGGGGGAAATTGTAATTTGGTCATATAATTATTTTTGAATTATTGAAACAATTATTTATTATTATTTTTATTTAAAAATATTTTTTAAATACTAAATGGTTAATTATATAATAAAGTTATAACTAAATTTTATTTTCCACCCCGACAAAATGATCAAAATAATATTAATGTGACATGCACATATCATTTTCCGCGTTACTATTTTTAACACCCATAGACGGGAGGGAGTAAAGTGGGACAAATAGAAAAATAAGGTATGAAAGTGGGACACTTCGTAGGTTGAGGTCAAATGTGAGATTTAGTGTGTAATTTTGGGGGCTAATCATATGTTTGCCCCATCAAAATTAGTCCAAAATACACATTGTCCCCTAAGATATCCACCAAATCCACTTTGGCTCTCAACGTAATTTTGTAGCATTTTCATATTCCATATCAAATTTGGTAATTGTGATGTAACGTGTGGTAATCGTAGTGATAAAAATGGTAGCGAATAATGTTTAAGATCGAGAATTTTCTCAATTCAAACCATAAACCATATCAATGGTGCTAAGGAGAAATTTGTTGGAGTTTAAGCTAGGGACGATGAAGACGGATTGAATCATGACGTGCCTCATCATTGTCGTATGCATCTGTGATGAATTCAAATATGAGTTTTGAAATTCATCGTGTATGCTTATGCATTGTGTTTGTGGCTTGGTCATTTAACATCGGCAGTTGCGACAACTTTAATTTTTTGTGGGTTTTTATTCATGGCGGCCTTGACACCTGAATATGATCCTCTTCTTGTGTTTTATCTCTCTCTGATATGATTCTGCACTATTTTTATTTATTTTTCTATAAAAAAATTTGAATAAAAGATTTAGACACTCTTGAGTTTTATCTCATTTAAAATTTAAATAAGATGTCATTGTTGAGAAGAAGCAGAAAGCGTTGTCGGAGAATAAGAAAATGAAGTTTTTTTGGGTAATAAAAGCACAGAAAACATTGTTAAAAATGACCAAAATGTCCTTCACGTGAAATACTATGTGCACCTTAACGTCATATTGGTAACCTTAGTAGTGTCTAGGGGCAAACTAGAAAAACTTATACAATGACATATGAAAATAACACAAAAGTTAGGTTAGGTGGTAAAATGAGACTTTATAGATACTCTGGGTGAATTTTGTATTTTAGAGTGTAAGTATATACTTTGGGATTGTCAATTTGATTTCAATAAAACCATTTATTATTTTTTTCAAAGAGAGTCATAAATTTCACAAACGACATAAGCTAAGTCTCTAACAACAATGTGCTTATCTAAGAAAGTAAGCTTGAATTGTTTTCAATTCCAACACCGATAAAAGTGAATGAATTCATGTTTGGTATTAAAAAAAGATTTAAAAATAACCAATAAAAAAGACAAATGTGTAGGATGAGTTGCAATATAATGACTAAAAACTTACATTATAAATTACCGAAAAACAAAATATCGAAAAACCTAAACACACAATAACACAATTTATAAGTCTCAAAACTATAAAGATTAAAATACAAAAAGAATCCAATAATTAAAAGTAAACAAAAAAGTTAAGAAACTGGCAAATCACTTTTAAAAAACCATTAACACCACGTTAACCACGTGCAACGCACGTGAACCTTACTAGTTCAATAAAAAGGAATACATTCTTCTGGAAACTTATAGAGTTCAATAGTATAAAGTTCTGAGACCAAAGTGTAATAAAACTATCAAAATCGGAATAACGAAGATGACTACATAAAGGTCGAACACGTGAAGATCGGTTGAGCGATAAGTTAACAACAGAATGCCGTCGGCATTGAAGTTGATTGTTGTAGCCTGAAGATCGAAAGTTAAGACTTGAAGATGAGGGTCAAACTTGACTGAGGGGGTAAGGGTTAGGCTGCGGCGAAGGAAATGACTGAATACCTGAAGGGCTGAAGGAGTGAAGGCGGTTGAAGTCTTGAATGCGATGAGGTGAGGATATGAGAAATAGAATAAAGAGACATACTATTAGTATTAGGGTAATAAACTAATAGGGTCACTCTGTTTACTGTTTAAATTTTTAGTTTTAGGGTTTCTGTATAAATAATTAATATAATTTGTATATAACTATATATATATATATATATAAAATAAATTAGTAATATAATATAAATCAATTAGACGTCCGGTCAGGCCGGCCATTAAAATTTGAAAGCCTAGGTCAGCCCATGACCGCACGGGCATCTAACCTCTCTAAAAGCCCAACATTATATATCATGGGATGGGCTGCTCACCTCTACTTTTTAGCATAAAATGTGTCACTTTGGCCATAGAAGTGTCACTTTACATCTTTAATACAAATTATCTTTTTTTTTTTCTTTACAAAATGTCACTTCTTGACCTTAAATGTGTCACTTTTAGTTCCGTAATGTGTAAGTCATTACGTATAAAAGTGTGTCACTTTTACCTTTGATTATGTCACTTTGAATTCTTTAATGTATAAGTTATTATGTACGAAAGTGTATCATACTTTGTTTTTAAATGCGTCAATTTTAGTCCCTCAATGTGCAAGTCGATCATTATGTATGAAAATGTATCATTATTTGCCTTAAATGTCTAGATATTATTTTGATGCCCTTCCGTAAGCAAGTACAATAATTTTGGGACAGAGGGAAAACTTGTTTTAAAATATTTGTATAATTTTGAAGTACTACTACTACTACTATTTATGAACTATAATTCCTTAATACTCTAATAAATTAATTTTCAATATTACCACACTATATAATATTATCACACTATATAATATGTAATTCAACCAATATTAGAACATACTCACTATGAGGACCGGCCGCAATTATTTCAAAATACAATCATGTATTTTTTGTAATTATTAGTTTTGTTAACTCGTGAGTTAAATGCATGATCATGCTTCTTTTTCAACTAAATCGTACATAAACAAAATAAATAGAATAAAAAATCTTAAAGGATAAAATAAGAAGAATCGATTTATTAACAAATACACATCAGTATATCAATAATCATTATAGATTCTAAAAAATTTCATTATACACAACATTTGTTGTTTTATTGGTTGACTTTTCATCTTCACCACATATCAATATCTTCAAATCAAAATAATTTGTTACTCTAGAAGCTGCGACATATAACTGCCCATGACTAAATACTGGTTTTTCAAAAGAGACCTACATGCAATTATTGACTTTGACACTTGTTAATTGTCATTGCTTATGAAATCAGCAATGGAAATTGTCTTGTTTGGAACTTGAAAGTCAGCCTTACATTAGATGGAGTTTTTTAAAAAGTTTTTTTAAAAGTTTTTTTTGTTTTTTTGTTTTTTTGTTTTTTTTTTGTAGACTTTTCCCCTAAATGGCAAGGGAAGTGATTGAACCTGAGACTTCACATTTTGTAAAGTCTCAACTCTACCATTGGGTCACCCCTTAGGATCTACGTCAGATGGAGTTAATGACAATATTGGGATAAAAACCCTTTTCTCCAACATTCCTTCCTTTCAAAAAAAATTGTTTCAACAATGTGATCCCCAAGATTTATGATGATTAGTTTTGTTCAATTGTACAATGCAGCATGGTCAATGTTTCTTTATAGCATTAATGAAATACCAATTTTAAGTGTCAATCCATGGCTTGGCAACCTCGAACACTTTATACTATTCAAAAACTCTTTAGAATTAATAATGTCTTCAAATAAACTTAAATTTTTTCCGCCATACAAATAGAATCTGAACTAAAATAAATTCTTCATTTTGACTGATTACTTTTATTAAAATTGTATTTGTATTTTATGAATAAAAGAATTTCTGATAAGAAAATAAGTTAAAATCAAAATAACGAAATTATTTTTACCGTTAACTATTATTTTTGTTCCGTAAATTATTTTGATTCTACTAACTTCCATTATATTTTTTGTTTTATTGACTTCGTAACTATTATTTTTGTTTTATTTTTAAGAATTAGTTTTACAAAATACTTTTGTTCCGTAAATTATTTTTATTATTTAACTAACCCCAGTTTAAATTGTTTTTGTTTTATTGACTCTGTAACTATTATTTTTGTTTCATCAAGTATTTTTATTTTACGAACGTATTTTTGTTTTACATAACTATTTTTAAGAATTTGTTTTAAACATTTGTTCCATAAATTATTTTTATAATTTTACTAACCTCAGTTTAAATTATTTTTGTTTTATTGACTCCGTAACTATTATTTTAGTTCCATCAAATAATTTTATTTTACTAATGTATGTTTGTTTTGCATAACTATTTTTAAGAATTTGTTTTAAACTTTTGTTCCTTAAATTATTTTTATTATTTTAGTAACCTCAGTTTAAATTGTTTTTGTTTTATTGACTATGTAACTATTATTTTTGTTCCATCAAATAATTTTATTTTACTAATGTATTTGTGTTTTACATATATATTTTTAAGAATTTGTTTTAAACTTTTGTTCCGTAAATTATTTTATTTTACTAACCTCCACATTAAATTATTTTTATTTTGTTGATTCTGTAACTTTTATTTTTAATAGTGACGTGTTCCATAAATTATTTTTTTATTTTACCAACCTCTTATATTTTTATTTTCTTGACTCTAGAACTATTATTTTTGTTTTACTTGCTATTTTTTATGTTTGAAAAGAGAAAAATGTTCAAACATAATTAAAAAAGAGGAAATGGTGGTGATGAGAGAGAAAATATGGAGGAGACGGGAGAGAGAAAGAGAGAAAATAGGGAGAGGATAGGAGAGAGAAGAAGTGAAATGATAACTCAAAAGTAAGATTTTAGAGGAAAAAATGTACCCTTGCCATTATATATATATATATATATATATATATATATATATATATATATATATTTTGTTGATTTTGTAACTTTTATTTTAATAGTGTCGTGTTCCATAAATATTTTTTTATTTTACTAACCTCTTATATTTTTATTTTCTTGACTCCAGAACTATTATTTTTATTTTAGTTACTATTTTTTATGTTTAAACATAATTAAAATAGAGAAAATGGTGGTGATGAAATAAAATAGGGAGGAGACGAGAGAAAGAGAGAAAATAGAGAGAGGATAGGAATGAGAAAAAGTGAAATGATAGCTCAAAAGTCAATAATTCAAAAGTGAGATTTTGGAGGGAAAAATGTACCCTTACCATTATATATATATAGATTTCGTTGAAGCCTAGTGTTGACTAACCCCCCCCCAAAAAAAAAAAAAAAAAGGGTCAGTCAACTTTTTTAAGTTTTCAATCGCTAAAGTATTCTCTCGTTTTTTTTAACCGAAAAAATTCATTTTTTGTGACAAAATGACTACGATACATTTAATGAACCGTAGGCTCGCTACGAAGATCATTATTTTTGTAACGCGGTTCATCAATTTTATTGTATTAATTTTGCACCGCGTTTCAATAGTTTAAATGTATAGCCTTTTTTGCACCGCAGTTCAATAGTTTCACTGTTTAGTCTAATTGAACCGATGTTCAAAATAGTAATGAAACAGACCATGTCCTCAATCTTTTTCTTCCTTCTTTTCCGTCGTGATCCTACTTATTCCTCCTCCTTCACCTTCGTCATTACTGTGAAAATCCTTCAACCCAATACATTTTTATTAAAGTTTCGTAGTTAATGATTCACAAATCTCGTTTACCTTTCGAACCCCTATGAAGGGGCATTGCTCCCTCGACTGGCCGATCGAGTCGATCCCGTTCGTTGCTGACAATGGTGATTTTCAAATTTAAAATATGTTATCAAAATTATTGAAAAAAACGATGATATTTTTTAAATAATACTTCAAAAAATAGTATTTTCTGATTGAAAATAAAAATATTTTTCAGCAACAACAATTGGAGAAAAGTCTTTTAACTTGCAGTTTGATCATTCAAACTAGGGGTGAGCTTGGTCCGGATCGGTCAACTTTTTTGGAAAAACTGAGAGAACCAGGATCAGACCAATAGTCCGGTTCTTAAAAAATATAGAACCAGGACCAACCCAATATGTTTGAGAACCAATATATTGGTCCGGTCCAGAACCAATTGAAGACGTACGAGAACCAGGACCGAACCAATTCGATGCGTATCTTTGATCAAGAGAATAACTAGATTTTCTAAAAAACAATTATCAATAATCAAATCATGTTCTTCCTTCATACAACATTTTTTTGAGTTCGTTGTTCTTGTGAAAATAAACTAAAGGTAAAAAATCATTACTTCCAAATTAATAAAGAGAAATGAAAAAGAAAGTTGGAAGGAAATTTATTGCAAGTCATCTTCCTCTCCGATCCCCTTATGGTTAATTTAATTAATTTACAGGTAACAATTCTTCAAACTAATAATGTTTGGAATCACAAAAAAAGGCAGAAAATTAATTAATAGGGAAGAACAATGTTTTCCCTCCTATTTTCTCTTTAATCAAATAAGGAACCTTGGTTGAATATTGAATCAAATTATTATATATTTTCTTTAGGTTGTAAGTTGTATCCCTTTTATTATCTTCTTATCAATTTATATATATATATATATATATATATATATATATATATATATATTATTTATACTATATTAGTATATTATATATTATAAAATAATAATGAATACACATTGGTCCGGTTCGGTCCGGTTTTGCGTTTTTGGTTTCTGGAACCGGGGACCGACCCAATTGTCTGGTTCTGTAAAAATTCAGATTTAGGACCAATCCAAAGTATTGGTTCGGTCCATTTTTGACTGGTCTAGTCCGGTTCCATTGGTTCGGTCCGGTTTCGAAAAACTTCTGCTCACCCCTAATTCAAACAGTTGGGCCCCATAAACATACTCAGATAACTCGTGCTAGGGGGGGTGTGCAAGATTTTTTCGGAACCGGATCAAACCAATCAAAACTGAACCGGACCAATACTTTGGTTTGGTCCTGGATCTGAATTTTCATAAAATTTGACATTTGGGTTGGTCCCGGTTCTCGAACTAAAAAAACACGGAGCCGGACCGAACCAACCCAATATGTTTATTATTATTATTATTATTATTATTATTATTATTATTATTATTATTATTATTATTATTATTATTATTATATAAGTATATTTATATTAATTCCTAATACTTTCTGTGTTCAACTTTTTAATTGGTATTCTTTTCTTATTTTGTTTCCACTGGTTTATTATATTATGAGTTATGAGTTCGATATTTTTAATTGTTGAATGTACTTTTATCGAAGGTTTTTTAATTTTTTTTATGAAGATTCAGTCTTAAAATTTTTATTATGTATTTGTTTTAAACAGTTAAAAAGTAAAAAATCATAGTATTGGTCCGGTCCTGGTTCTTATACATCTTTGATTGGTTCTGAACCGAACCAATGTTTTGGTTCTCATATATATTGGGTTGGTTCCGGTTCTAAATTTTTTGAAAATCAGACTATTGGTCTAGTTCTGATTTTCTCTTTAAAAAAAAAAAAAACTGAACCAAACCGAACCAAGCTCACCCCTAACCCGTGCGATAGTGCCGTGCGTAATGCGCCGGAGTCACCCCTTTCCCTTTCCCTTTCCCATAGTCTATCTCGTTCAGTGACCAACTAGAGTTCTTTATTTTGCTATTTATTAGAGTGCACGTGGCTTATTTTTCTAATTTCTTTTTTAATCTTTGCTATTCAAACCAAAGAAATAAAATTAAAAAATGGGACTAAATAATACTCCCTTCATTCTAAAAAATAGTATATTATTTCATTTTTTATATGCTTCACTTAGATAGTTGTTGAAAAATGAAGAAAAGAGCAATCAGAATTTTTTATTGAAGAGTTGAGAATTTGATCTCTTGTACATTGAATGAACTGGCTGGGAAATATATAACCCCAACTAACAGCTTCTGCCCGATAAGAGAAAAACAAATGGGAATGTACAATAATACCCTTAATGATAACTAACAAAACTGTCTAACTATAACATTGTGACACCCGACACCCTTGAAGTTACAAACTTCTAAAGAATGACAAATAAGACCTTGCAGAAGCTATACAGCAATTTTCTTCTTCAGTTTAACATCCCCTCTCAAGTTGGAAGGGAGGAATAGATTTTTCACTTGCAACTTGTCAAGAAGAGTAGAAAATTGATGACTTGGAAGAGCTTTAGTGAACAGGTCAGCAAGCTGTAATAAGGATGGAACATAATCAGTTGTAATCAGCTTCTTTAAGAGCATATTTCTGACAATGTGGCAGTCTATATCTATGTGTTTGGTTCTTTCATGGAACACTGGATTAGCAGCAATGTATAAAGCAGATTTATTGTCACAGTGTAAAGGTATAGGTCTGTCTACTTGTATCTGGAAATCTGTAAGAACAGCCAAGAGCCATGTTAACTCACAGCATGTGTCTGCCATGCTTCTGTATTCAGCTTCTGATGAAGATCTGCTCACTGTGCTTTGTTTCTTGCTTTTCCAGGATATAAGTCCATCACCAAGAAAGACACAGAAACCAGTGACTGATTTTCTGGTGATAGGGCATGAAGCCCAATCAGAATCACAATAGGCTGAAAGATAAAGATGATTATTTGATGGATAGAAGACCCCCTGACCTGAGCTTCCTTTAAGGTACTTAACTAACCTTAGGCCTGCTTTCCAATGTTCAGTGGTTGGTTTAGCCATAAACTGACTAAGTATATGGACTCCATAAGATATGTCAGGCCTAGTGATAGTTAGATAGATTAATCTTCCAACCAATCTTCTGTAGGGAGCTGGATTTGAAAGAAAGGGTTGATCAGAAAGGGCAAGTTTATGATTTTGTTTAATAGGGGTGGATTTAGGTTTTGCATCTAACAGACCACAATCTGAAATTATATCCACTGTGTATTTCCTTTGGTGAAGACAGATTCCTGATACATTTCTTGCAACTTCAATACCAAGAAAATATTTAAGTTCTCCTAAATCCTTGACTGGAAATTTAGATTGAAGGTAATGTTTGACAGTGGTAATTAGCTGCTTGTCTGATCCAGTTATAATAAGATCATCCACATAAATCAGGATGATTACCATATCCTTTTCAGACTTGAGGATGAATAAGGAATGGTCATTCTGAGATGAGCTGAAACCAAACTGAGTAAGGGTATTTGAAAGCTTTTCATACCATTGTCTTGGGGCTTGTTTCAAGCCATATATTGACTTATGAAGCTTGCATACAACAGGTCCATTGTCCACAGGTAAGCTGTGATTATAGCCAGGTGGAAGATCCATGAACACTTCTTCTTTCAAATCTCCATGAAGGAATGCATTTGAGACATCCATATGATTTAATTCCCAATTCTTTGCAGCAGCAATACACAGAAGGATTCTGATTGATGTCATCTTTGCAACAGGAGCAAAGGTCTCAAAGTAATCAAATCCTTCAACTTGAGTAAATCCTTTAGCAACTAATCTGGCCTTATATTTATCAATGCTTCCATCTGCCTTATATTTGATTCTGTAAATCCATTTGGATCCTACTGTGTGATGATTTGCTGGTAGGCTTTGAATAGTCCATGTTTTATTGACTTCCAAAGCTTTTAACTCTTCTTCCATAGCTTGGCACCACAAAGGATCCTTTACCGCTTCAAAACTTTGAGGTTCAAAATTTTCAGAGATTTTAGTAGTATATGTTCTGTAACTTTCAGAAATTTGACTGAAGTTACAGAAGTTTTTAAAGGGATATGGAGAGGTACCTTTGACAGCTGCAGCAGTATGGTCTTGAAGGTGAGGAGGCAAATCTGTATAATCTTTAAACTTTGAAGGGATACTTTTATTTCTTACAGGTCTGGTTGTTAAAGGGACTTCTGCATATTTTTCAGGTGAGTTTGTAGGCTGCTCAGGATTAGGAATGGAAGATTGAGTAGGGATATTGTCTTGAATAGTAGGATTTTGATCACTATCATCATCAACTAGGGTGTCAGTATTGTCACTAGGAAATAACAAGTGGTTACCAGAATTGGTTTTATTAGTATCATGGAATGGAAAGACATTTTCATTGAATTCAACATCTCTGCTAAAAACAATTTTGTGTGTATTGATGTTATAACACTTATATGCCTTTTTGGATGAGGCATAGCCTAAGAAGACACATTTTTGAGATCTGGGCATGAATTTGTCCCTATTATGACTAAGAGTAGACACATAGCATGACACCCCATAGTTTTGAGATGTTTATAAGAAGGGGAGTTCCATAAAGAGCTTCAAAAGGTGTTTTAAAGTTGAGCACGAGTTAGGAAGCCTATTGATCAAATAAGTTGCGGTGAAGAAGAAGACAGCCTCCCCAAAATTGTATTGGAAGATGTGCTTGGAATTTTAAGGCTCTAGCTAGTTCTAAAAGGTGTCTATGTTTTCTTTCAGCTCTACCATTCTGTTGAGGGGTCTCAATACAGGTACTTTGGTGTATAATACCTAATGAGTCTAGCGAGAATTCATGCATTGTTAAAGAATTCCCATTGTCGACTGATTTCTTTAACGCTTTTATTAAACTGAGTCTTGATCATGGTTAAGAAGGATTGCATGATATTACAAACATTGGATTTGGAATTAAGCAGGATGGTCCAGGTGGATCTAGTATTGTCATCAACAATTGTAAGAAATGAATTACACCCTTCATAAGTGGCATGTCTATAAGGGCCCCAAACATCACAATGCAATAGGTCAAAAGGGGAAGATTTGATAGAATTACTAATGTTAAAAGTTTTTCTGGTTTGCCTAGCAAGATGGCAGATATCACAACAAAAATCTTCATACTTATTGAATTTTAGAAAGCATAAAGTCTCAATATGTTTCATAGCATATAAGGGTAAATGGCCTAGTCTTTTATGCCAAAGATACATAAGATCATTACTATTAGAATTGAAGTAAATCTCATTGTCCGCAACATGAGGAAAACATTGCTAGAAAAGTAGAATTAAGATTGGTTGCAGTTCGCTCATTTTGATGTCCACATAGGTCTCGTGAGGAAAGAAGTTTATATAGGCCATCATCAAGCTTACCAATCACCTTGCAGTTTTCTTGGCTAGGTCCGAATATAACAACAAGATTTAGAAAAGGTAATAAAGCATTCATTATCTTGAGTATATCTACTTCCTGACAATAGGTTAAATTTAAATTCAGGGACATAGAAAACATCCAGTAAGATGATATCTTCAGACAGGATTACAGATCCTTTGTGAGTGATAATGGAATTCTTTCCATTAGGTAGATGTATTATGGATTGAGTAGCAAGAGGATTAATAAGATTAGCAAAACAGTTAGTGATGTGATGAGAAGCACCAAGATCAATTATCCAACTGTATGATTTGATTTGTAATTAGACGGACATAAAGGTTTTGCATATTTATTGGAATCAAGAAGGTTACCTCGCCATATGATCGTTGATTGAATTCCAAGGAGATTCAACTTGAATGTTATTTGCCTTAGGCTTGATCAAAGCAAGGAGTTCAGCTACTTGATCATCCGTAAAATGGTTGCTTGCATTCTCCTTCATGACCGAGTAATTAATGGTTTTTCCTTTTGCTTTGTTCTTTGGCATCTTGGAAAGATCGCTGAGTTCCAAATAGGATGCCAATCAGATAACCATGAATGAAGAAACATCTTTCCTTGGGATGTGAGTCTCCATGACAAAAGTCAGAAGAACTTCCCTTTAGTGGCCAAGGACCATAGTTTCCAGTGGTCTTGGTAAGATTCTGGCCGCCTTGTCGAAGTCTGCTTTCGTAATCTTGTTGTTTCCAAATCATGTAAAGAGGTATTGAATCCTCAGATTCTTGCCAATCTTTCCAAGAAGGGCAGTTGAAAATTCAAAGTTGGTGAAGGTAGTATCTGACAACCTTTGTCCTTCTTCAATGTAAGTATTGAAACCAAGCTTGGCTAAAGATGGTAATGGAACCATTCTCAATATCTCTGGCCCCTTACATCTCAGAAGGAATCCACAAACCCATTAAGAATTGGGTAATTTTATGATTGTGATCATAATCCTCCCCGAATTTTGATGCTCCACGCTTGCACTCACATACGCAGCTAGTAAGGGAGAAGATTTTGCAATTCATCCCATAGCCTCTAAACTTAGTAAAGTATGCATTCACGCATGTTCCTGT
>JABEVN020004458.1:0-13278 GCA_013146195.2 Codonopsis lanceolata | reverse complement strand
CCTCGAAATCGGGGAGGAGCCGGCCGAACCCCAACTCCTCCTCCTCCTTCACCCTTTAACTACTCACTGACCCATCCACCCGCCCACCCCGATCCCAGCCAACTTCTTCACCACACCCTTCTTCAACCACGCTGACCACTAGACCACTTCTGCTTTGCCAAGTTCCTCTTCGAGCTTGCATCGATGGGATCTATTCACCTCTTCTCATCAACCTCCTCAACCTTCTCGGCCTCCCCGACCTTCCTTTCAAAAACCAAAATTCCTATTCTACCACCTGCCCCTTCTTTACGGTTCTCTGCAGAACCCATTCCCCAATCCTCCCACATCGGTGAAAATTCGACAGCGATATGGGCTGAATTCCCCACCAACTCCACCTCGCCTCCACATAACCTATCCTCTTCCACAAACCATACCAACCCAAGACTCGTCCTCTTACGCCTCCGGAGCTCCCCATATCAACGACCCATCGGGCTGCGGACTACGCCTCTGCAGGCACCATTCACGTTGGCCAAGCATCTACTTCCAATCGACCAATCTTTGAAGTTTTGTCAACTAGATGCCATCTACCGGCGGTTAGGCGAACTCACAAGCATATCTACCGCTACCGAAGTAGCCCAGCTGCGGCGGCCAGGCCAATGGCCGGGCCCCCACTACTCTTCGACAATTTCAAGAGGATGTGCGGACTCGTTTTGGACGATTCGCGACGCGACTTCACCGATGTCAAGATCAGCGTAGAAGCTCAGCGAGATGAAAGGCTGCCGTATCATAGGTTCCATTTCTCTGAGCTCTTCCACGCCATCACTCTCCATCTAAGCCACGGTCGTACTCTATTATGGAACTCAACAACCTCGCTCGAAACTACGCTCATGACATTGAATGCCATGCCAGCAGGGATCGTGATCGGCCATCACGGAGGAGAAACAAATGAGATCTATCAACGAGAATCTTGATGGAAGAGAAACGACCGTCTTCGTGAAGAAGCTGGACTACGTTCTCGTTCCACGGACCTCAAGCGATGCGGATGCGAATACCAAAGAAGAATGGAAGAGCTAGAGCGAGAAAGAAGAGAAAAGGAGGCTGCGAGACAAAGGCAAGGGAAAAGACCATGGTAGCTTTTGTATCTTTTCTTCCCTTTCCTTTGTATTTATCTTATTTTTGAAAACTACATTTGAAATGTAAACATCTTGTTTATGAATCTGATGATTACTTGCTTTTTCAAAAATTATATTGTTTAAATTCTTCTTTGCTTTATTGTTTATCTATATTAGAATTTAAACATTAGTTTAAATTGATTTAAGCTGCTGGCGATCGTGTGCTATTCTTTGACTCTCTTATTCTTGTATGCACTTAGATTAGTCCCTTGCATCGAGTGTTATTACGTTTAATAGAGGCATGTCTACCGATTACGTAATATATAAACTTTCTCGGACATGCTATTATCTATTAAAAGTTTGTTTAAAACCCTCATTTGTAGTAATGATGACCGGATATAAATAGGAGGAGATTGTTGATTCTTATGTTAAATTTATATCGATCGGTACATTACATTAGTTTTATACTTGATTGGCTAATCGGGCTGCGTATCGATTAGCGTGGCAACTGTGTATAGAACTTTGCCTTGTATAGTTTTTGTAGGACTTTTCGGGGAACATCGGAAGACCACTTCTACCTTGGAAGACACGCTGCTCTAAGCTTAAGATCGGTAGACCTCGTGTCGGTGATGCTGCTTCTCGTGTCCTCTCGGATCAAAGCTAGGCTGGATTAATTCAAACTTATTCCCATATGTTATTTGAATTAATCCAAGTCTTTCGACATGTCAAGCGCGAAAGCAACTTTCAGCGGGGAATACTTTTCGTCTGAGCATGTAATGATAAGCGGTGTCCCCTACTTTACGCTTCATCTCTCGAATCGACACCAAATCGCCCACCTTTTTGAAGATCTCGAGAAATGATTATCTGCTCTAGTTATCGTGAAGGCGAAATTCCTTGACCCCATGCATTTAATGCATTTATGAAAAAATTGAAGTCTTTATCTTCTCCAACGGATCTTTTGAAGTGCACACCTTTAAATCTGCCATTGAAGGCTGGAACAAAGAGACAACAAAAGCGAGAATCAATCGAACACTTAAGAATTGCTCTGAATCTACGAGAACTCCAAGTCTTTCACCTCGGTGCATTCAATAGATCCTCAACAGATCTAGAAGTCCTCGTCAACAACAAGAAGGCTGCTCTTCAACATTTATTGTTTTATTCTTCTTGTTGTTTACTTCCATTAACTATATACGCACGAATTAAATATCTTGTATTCTGAGATATTTAATTCCCTAGACAAACACAAGTCAATATTTTGTACACGATCCATTAGGGATATTCTTTGTAATTGATCTAAGTGGAAAACATAGTGCACAATTTAAATCCAAGGTTATTGCCTTGGTGGTGGGCGTAGCACTCATTATAGTGTGAACCATCCCAAAATACTTGTGTTATTTCCTACTATACGTTTATTTATTGAGCTGCTTAGTTTCTTTGTTTACTTCATCCATTTCATTGAGAACTTAAGTAATACGTAAAAGGTCTACAGGTAGTCCTTATCGGCGGACTTGGAACATTTCTCTTGAAAGTCTTCCGCTACTTGATTCTTTTCATAGATTGCAAGTAACTTTCAAGGAACTTACTTAAAAGTTTTTAAAGTGTTAATAAGCTATTCAACCCCCCTTCTAGCTTATCATTGTGCTCATTGGGACCCCAGCGGGGCTCCCGATCTCCATCCTTAGCTGCCGAGGCTCTTAGCTCGGCACTCCTTCGCTCCTCCTCGGCCTTCAACCTGACCAAAACAGCATCTCGCGAAGAAACCATTTCTACAAAAAACAGGAAGGTCGCATCAATACTCAAAAGAAAAATGCAAACAAAAAACCGAAAGAAGCGAGGCGAGGAATGAACAAAGATTAACGATGGCAACTGGAGCCCATCTATACCATCGCACCTCGGACGCAGCAGAGCCAAAAATCCGACCACGATGCGAGCCCGGCCAGCTCGACTCGTATATTCAAAACGAATAGAATACGCCTCCACTCCCTCAACATCAGCTGAAAACCCAAAACCTTGATAAAGGCCCTCATTCTCCGATGGCCTTCCAATTATAGGGTGAACTTGCACCCTTCATCGTCGAGCAAGGGGGCCTCGATAGCAAGCCTCGTAGCTTCATCAGCATCGTTCAAAGTCTTCGTCCTCGAAAGACCGTGGGGTTTTCCTTCAGGAATCTCGAAATTCCACCCACGGCTCGATTCCACGAGCAGAACCTTCTCGGACCACCTGTGGTCCTTGTTCCCAAAACTCGCTAATAAAGGAAATCGAGGATGACGAGAAGCGATCGGCCGGTTCATAGAATCGACCTTGTAATAATAGCGAAGAGGCCCAATGTAGGCTCGAATCCCTTCGCTCAGTGCGGAACATCAAAACTCACCAAGGCTCGGGTCAAATTGGGCGAGATCGAGAGGGGCTGCACTGCAGGTCAAAAATTCACGGAGAGGAAAAGTCGAGGCGAGGGCAAGCCGGGAAAACTTCGAAGAGAATTTGGAATAAAGGCAACATGGCTACGAAGGCCCCGCGGCTCGGAAATCCCAAACCTCGAATGCAGGAGCAGATCCTCGGAAAAAATCGAGAACCATACACCGCGACCAAGCCTCCACATCTGCCGAGCCTATCTTATTTTCAAAGGGCCTCAAAGCACGAGGCACCCTCTCGCCCTCATCCCCATCTCTTCTGAAGCTTGAAGCCTCGGGCTAGCCATCTGTCGTGTTGTCGTTGCCGCAAACTTCTTTCAATCTGTTTGAAAGTGCAAAACTCGCTCCTAGTAAAAAATTGAGCAATCGGACTTAAGCCAATCTGAACTCGACACGTAAACACTCTCGTAGGGGCGTCGGTTGGATAGTCAGAGGCGAGAAAAAACTTCGTCGCCGAACTTCCGGTGCGGGCTAACCTTCAGCCCCATAACTTCGCATGAGGAGAAACCTCGCTTCTTAGGAGTAACCACCCATCTATCCTCACTGCCTATACATTGGACCCCAGGAGCTTCCCAAAGATTGACTCAATAAATGGGCCCTCACCATCAGAGTCTAGCAGAAGAAATCGAGCGAGGACCCGAACTCTCCAGAACTAAGAGGGCCAGTCGTCTCACTTATAGATCACGGTATCCACCACAATCTCCTCGGCCAAGCAAACCCACCGCCTCTACTCCTCTCCAAGCGGGACCGCGAGAACAAACTTCAGCCTCGTCATCGTTTGGGTTGCCGCCCTCAAAGCCGCCGAGTCTACATCCTCGGCATTGTTCTCGGCCAGAAACCACGAGGGCATCCTCGGCTAAAGGACGGACTACACCCTGAAAGGGTACCAGGGCACGAGAAAGATCCTCGGCCACCAGAGACTCACTCGAAATGTTCTCGGCCGAAGCAGAAGCCTCGGCAACGTTGCTAGGAAGGGAAAAGGAAGGACTCTAAAAGCAGGTATTGAATCACCGGTTCAGTAATCTATCGATTCCATGGAGGGCTGCTAGAAAGAAAGACGAAGAAGATAAATAGGAAAAAGGAATCCTACGAGACATACTCTACTAGAAAGAAAAAGCAAAGGAAAAGAAACCGTACCAAATGAAGACAATCTGGAAGATCGCCGGAGAAATCTACCGTTAAAGTAGAAAATACGCCTGAAAAAAGAAGAGAGTCGCCGGAAAAGTCAAAACCCAGAAAATGAAGACCCCAAACCCTGTAAACAAGTCGGAAAAACACGGAAATCACCGTGGAAGCCACCCAAATAGGATGAAAACGTGGAAGAAAAAGAAAAAAACACTTACGGGCTGCAGATAAACGAGGATGTAACGGGATGGAAGCAAGCCGGAATGCTGCCGGAAATCGCCTAGTAACAGTAAGGAAAAACGGTAGAGAGAGAAAATGAGAAAGGTAAACAGTAAAAGATGAAAAAGAAAGTTTTTATACCCCCCCTACAACGACATCGTTTTGAGGCGGAGCCCCGGAAATAGGACGGGTCGATCCGCGCGCTTTCCCTGAACCCTACCCAAAACAATGCCACGTGTCTTTCTCTGCATTCGAGACGCGGGAAAGGACGGCATTAAAAGTATTTCGAAATTCGAAAAGCCGCCCATTAACAAAAACCGAGAAGCCGCCAAAACCGCATTTAATGGTGACGGCTGAAAAAGGCGTAACGCCGTCGACAAGACAGATACGAGAACGTCCCATAAACTTCCAACCTCGACTTAAGCCTCGCATCAAAACCTCGGCCAAAAAACCCAGAATTAGCCTCGAATTAAAACCCATAAATCGTCCTCGGCAAATATACGTGACGCCGACCTCTTACCATCCAGCAACAGTATTACTTTTTGCCCTCTCGGCGTCGAGCAGCCAAAAAGTAGGGGGCCACTGAAAGGATTGAAACCGAGGGATTGACCCTCGGCATGAAAAGGACCCGACCCTCGGCATAAAGAGGGTCCCACCTGCAGAGCCACACGTTGCGAGGACAGGACCACTCCCCCCCAAGATAAATCACTCCAGCCTCGGCATCATGACCCTCGGCACTGCGACGAACCCAGCCACGACTGACCTGACAGATCACGGGCTCCCTCGGCCCCGCCACCAAATCAGTCTTCATAAATCCTCAACCTCGACAAATAACAAAAGCTTTCGTCACAGAAACCACTCGGCCTCGGCCTCAGACCAATCATTCACCCCGACAAACCATTTCCCTAGGCCCGAGAAAATCGATGCACGCCAATACCAACTCTCTGACAAATGCACAATTCACTCATTCCTGACTAAGCCCTCAACGCATTTAATAACGATCGCTTTATGCTCCCCAATAACAAACTGCCACGTCGCCATAAACTTCAGGTATAAATATGAGAGCCCATGTTCAGGGCAAGGTAAGTAATTTCAAGGATATCATAACTCTCTTATCACAGCTTCCTATCAAACAATTATCACAGCCTATTTATTACCAATTCCCCACCGGAAATCTGACTCTTACACCGGAGGGTTATAGTCGGGCCAACCCGACACCTTAACGGAGTTTATTGTTTATTTTGTGCAGGTCAAACAAAAAGGACAAACCAGAAGCTGCCACATCATCCTCGCTCACACGTGGACGTCAAGACAAGATCACCACACTTTTTGCGTGATCACATTTTATTCTTTTTATATGTTAATTGGATATTTTAATATGAAATTGCGTTTCATATATATTTTGATTAAAAAAGATGTCGTGGATATTGAATAGGCTCTCTCACACGGGTAATTCACCTTGTCACTAGGTGGGCGAGCAAGTTGAGATAATAAAAGTCTTTGACACCTACGAAGGGGGGTACGCAAATAACATTACATTCATCGCCTTGGTATACGGCCAAGATGAGACCTTTTGTAAGGTTGTGAGGTTCCCGGGGTGCGACCCGCGCCCTGCGCGCCCTTGGATAGGGGTGCGCGTACGTGCGGATGCGGGACACCACTGCTCTCGTTCCACCCTCCCTTGTTTAGGGGAAGACGAAATCCAAAGTGCGAGAGGAGTGCTGTCTATATTAGCACGTTGGAATGTGCCTCGGTTGCCTTGAGTGGATTTTGTATCCAAAATGGGAACTAAAGGTTTCCTCATGTCAGGTTATCCCTTATTTCGGGGATAACAAGATATGGGAATGCATTACCTTTCCATTATCATTCTCCCCTTTTATCTTTTAGGGGAAAATAGAGAAGTGCAAGAAAAGATATTGCGACGCCCCCACTTATGCATTTATTAAAATAGCCTTATGGCCCAATCAGATCACTATGTGAGCTATGAGTTTCCCGCATCAAGTTATCCCTTGTTTAGGGGATACCAGGATATGGGAATACATCACCCCTCCATTCCCGTATCTCCCTTTTTTAGGGGAGAACAGGAAAGTGCAAAGAGAGGAATGTTGCGAGGCCCCCTGGATCGAAAGTTTTAGAGTCGCCACCTTTATTTTGAGGCAAAAATAAAGGAAAACCAGAAAAGAAAACTAGAGATTTTAGAAAGCGGGTTCGGGGGCTAAGTTACGAGTTGGGAAGGTGCTAGGCACCCAACTCGCCCTTTCGGTCTCAAAACGTTTTTGGCTGAAGTATGCTCATTGTTATATTTATCTAGCAAATAAATAAAGTCTTATTTTGACAAGGGAAATTTAAACAGATACATTCGTGGCTACATTATTTACGGACTCGCAGCCGTCTCCTTCCAATAATTACAAACATATTTAAGAATATTTGGCCATTATAACGGCTCTTTTACATAATATTTCCTAATCTAATCCAGGGACAACGGCTTATATTGGCTACATTGGGCGGATTTAAATAACAACTTTTGAAAAATAAATAAAAGATAAAAAATACAAATGAAATAAAAATACGATCTTAAAGGTATTACCTTTTAGAGCGGCGGTGTGCTCGCTCTGTCCTTCAGGGAGAGGGAGTCTTTTTGTTGTTTGTGTGTGTTGTTGTGTTGATAGAATGATTTTGATTTTTGAAGTTTGGGCTTTCGGCTGAAGAGTGACATCTTTATTTGGATAGGTTTTGGCCTTTCTAGTTAGGCGGAACCTAGACTTAATTTTGACTTTTTAGCTCGTTACTCGGGCAGTAACGGCTTACTTTGGGATTTTTGAATTTGGGGATATGAGGTGGATACCTAACAACTAGGCTAGGGATCACTTATAACCTATGGGTTTTGATTTTGGCAGAGTTTGGACGGGGTTTGGAGACTATAGGGGCTTCCACTCACCTATCTCGCACCTCTCGTACTATTGATATAGAAAGAAACGAAGCAGAGCTTCGTTGCGATCAAAAATCGCGGATGAAATGTTGTGCGTAAACTGGGATCCGAAGGCCTCTATTTATACTGGTGGAGAGGGACGCGGCTGGCATTTCTCAATTTGTGTCCCGTGCATTGGCAGCTTGTACTCTATGCTTCAAGAATTGTACAATTTGAATGTGAGAGAGATGAACAGCGACTTGCATGGTGCGGCCAAAGGCACCCTTGGTGCGGCACCATCAAGCTTTACAAGTTTGAAAATTTTGCACTTTCCCCCTCAGTTCTTGTTTAGCGCATCCTGCTTTTCCTTTCGCATTTTGACTCCCGCAACTTGACATTTGTTAAGTTTTAACGATTCTTGATATTTTATGTCGGTCACATACCGAGTGAATTGGGGTGTCTACAGAGCCCCTCAACGATGGAGTCTACGGGTAACCTTAAGGCTTACTGAGTAGACGAACATCGTTGATAAACAATAGACTCTCCAATTTCGTTCTATTAAGAACGGGAGAATGCAATTGGTAGCAGTTATAATGCACAGCGAACATGCTATCCAAACTCTATAACCTAGACATTTTTAGTCGGTTATAAAAAGTTATCGCAGCTTTTAAATGTGAATTTAATGTGCTCGATGGTCGGACCTACTTTAAGCTATTTAAAGGAAATGTAGTTCGAGGCCAAAACCTTAAACTACAACGGAAAAAGATTTTTGTGTTTTCGAAAAAGCCGTATTCTTCCGGTCCGAAACCGTTGTCAAATACGGTATGAAGATTTGAATGTTTTTCTGCCACCACATTTCAACCGGTCAATACCTTGTCGTTGAAACGTGTTAAGAAGAATTTTCCAATTATGTCTGGGCCTTGATCGCTGTCTTGTTTCCAGACATAACCCGAAAATTTTCAAATATCCAGAAAATTGTGCTTGACTAAAGATCCGTCGCCGAGCACGGCGAATTGCTTTTCTGTTACCACATTTCAACCGATCAATACCTTGTCGTTGAAACGTGTTAAGAAGAATTTTCTAAGTATGTCTGGGCCTTGATCGCTGTCTTGTTTCGAGACATAACCCGAAAACTTTCAGATATCCAGAAAATCGTGCTCGACTAAAGATCTATCGCCGAGCACGGCGAATTGATCATTCTTCAAGTATTTTCGAAAATTGTGAAGTGGAAAATATTCTTTTTCCTTCCTCTTTCTTCTTCTCCCTGTTTTTTGTTTTTTTTTTTTTTTAAATATTCCTCTTTTTTTTTGTATTTTTGAAATATTCTTTTTTTTTTTTTTGTATCTTTGAAATCAAACTTTCTTAAAAAGGAAATTATTCTAAAGTCAGGGTAGGAATAATGTACCTGACTTACCTTTTTGCTTATCGATTTTGATATTTCGCCACTCTTCGGGAATTTATTCTCTTTTTTTTTTTTTTTGTGATGGTCGGACCTACCGATGTAGGCTGCCACGTATCCTTTTCAAGGAATCGGACCAAAGCGTAGTTCGGCTGTCTTTGGGGAACAAGTGTTGTAATGCAGACAAGTGTTATGCGGAAAGATAGTCGTAATATCCATTACAACCTAGTGAAAACAGCGCATATCAAAATGTAAAACCCATTGCATCTCAACACTAAACGCAATATCCATTGCGTTGACACAAAATTGAATGCAATATCCATTGCAGAAAACATGCGCAATATCCATTGCATCGGAACACAAAACGCAATATCCATTGCGCCGACACAGACTTAATGCAATATCCATTGCATTAACAAGGAAAACGGGTGCAATATCCATTGCATCGCAAAACAAAACGCAATATCCATTGCGCTGACACAGACTTAATGCAATATTCATTGCATTAACAAGGAAAACGGATGCAATATCCATTGCATCGCAAAACGAAACGCAATATCCATTGCGCTGACACAAACTTAATGCAATATCCATTGCATTAGCACAAAAAACGGATGCAATATCCATTGCATCGCAAAACGAAACGCAATATCCATTGCGCGAACATGGACTTAATGCAATATCCATTGCATTAACACGGAGAACGGATGCAATATCCATTGCATCGCAGAACAAAACGCAATATCCATTGCGTAGACACAAAACTTAATGCAATATCCATTGCATTAACCCGGAAAAAGGATGCAATATCCATTGCATCGCGACGCTGAATGTGATATCCATCGCACTGACACAGAACGACAGATGCAATATCCATTGCATCGCAACGCTGAACGCGATATCCATCGCATTGACCTGGAAGGACGGATGCAATATCCATTGCATCGCAACGCTGAATGCGATATCCATCGCATTGACACAGAAGGACGGATGCAATATCCATTGCATCGCAACACCGAATGCGATATCCATCGCATTGACACTGAAAGACGGATGCAATATCCATTGCATCACAACGCGGAATGCGATATCCATTTCATTGACCAGGAAGGACGGATGCAATATCCATTGCATCGCGACGCTGAATGCGATTTCTATCGCATTGACAAGGAAGGACGGATGCAAATATCCATTGCATCGCGACACTGGATGCGATATCCATCGCATTGACACAGAAGGACGGATGCAATATCCATTGCATCGCAACGCGGAATGCGATATCCATCGCATTGACACTGAAAGACGGATGCAATATCCATTGCATCACAACGCTGAATGCGATATCCATTTCATTGACCGAAGATCGATGCAATATCCATTGCATCGCACGCGAATCGATATCCATCGCATTGACTGAAGGACGGATGCAATATCCATTGCATCGCGACGCGAATGCGATTTCTATCGCATTGGATCGAAGGACGGATGCAATATCCATTGCATCGCGACATCGATGCGATATCCATCGCATTGACACGTAAGGACGGATGCAATATCCATTGCATCGCAACGCGGAATGCGATATCCATCGCATTGACACTGAAAGACGGATGCAATATCCATTGCATCGCAACGTTGAATGCGATATCCATCGCATTGACACTGGAAGACGGATGCAATATCCATTGCATCACAACGCTGAATGCGATATCCATCGCATTGACACGGAAAGACGGTATGTCGTGATGTATGTGTTGTAAAGGTAGTCTATCAAGTGTTGTGATGCATGAGACGTCTCCTCAGGAACGCTGCCTTCGTCGGAGAACAAAACCTTTCCCTCTGATCCGGGGTTGTATGCCCCTTAAAGGAAAGTTTTCCAACACAGCTATTGATGTACAGAAAATGGGTAAAATACTTACCTTTTCTTACCTTGGCTTTGCCCTTGCGACCGCCTCGGCTGCTTTTGTAATTGCCTTTGCTTTTACTCGCACCTCGCCGGGATTTTGTTGCGCCCGAAGCCTTTTGGAAAATTTTTTGTTTTTTTTTTTTTTTTTTTTCAGTCGCAATTTCCGGTCTTAGCTGGAAATTTCTTTTTTTTTTCTGCTGCCGATTTTCTGGCTTTTCTGCCCCATTTGTCGGCTGATCTGCTGGGGATATGGACTTTACTCTATGTAGCCTTTGATGATACTGCTGAGGATCTGTGGAGGTGGTCCTTGGCAAGATGCTGGGAGAACATTCATAGGCCGATGTGGCGGAAGACCTGATAAGATGCAGTAGCAAGATGCAAGCAAAGGATGCAAGCATGCGAATGAAATTTTTTTTCATTCTCTTTTAAATTTTTTTTTTTTGAATGTGTATGTACATGTGTACCATCTGTTTCTTAAACATGTTAAGACAAGTGAAGGTAAGGTGATGGAAATGCAATATAAGAGCTTGAGATGTGACTTTTTGTTGGCCTTGGAAGGTTGTGTGTATAGGAGTTGATATTTGAAATGGAGGCGGATGATGTGTTGGGTCGGGCCACCTTTTGATTAGTGCATCATTCAAAACAAAGGAATGCAACCGGGACTAGTGAGCCCTACTGATCAATGCCTCGGAGGAACCATTATTTTTTTCTTTTCTTTTCCCCCCTTTTTCTTTTTTTTTTTTTTTTTTTTTTTTTGTTCGTGCTCTAACTTTTGCCTAGGCCGCCCTTTCGGGTTTTCAACCTAGCGAGCTTTTACCTTATAGGAAGCCAGTCTTTCGATGCATGCGAGGATGAGCTGCTCATTCTTGAGGGATCATGGTTTTTGTAGTCTCTTCGCTCCTTCAGTAGGTGGAAATGACAACGCCTCGAGAGATGATGAGCCTGTATGTATCCAATGAGTTTGGCGAGAGAAGTCCTGTGATGAATTTAATCAACCAAATTTTGTAAGATGTGATGGGCAAGTTTTTGAAGAGATTAACTTGAGACAGCCCCCGTAAAGACTCGATTGGAGAGAGACTTTTGTGGGAGACAGGAATGAATATGCTCAAAGAAAGTGAGACGACTCTAATGGACAAAAGAAGAGTCATGATCCAGAGTTTATCGCCGAGTATCACATGTTTTATGGACCCTAGTTTAACATTTATCTTTTGATAATTTTATGTGTCTTTTAGCAAGGAATTCTGTCCTGGATCCAGATCACGTTGCATCCGATTGAAACAGAGCTATAGGTGGTGACTAGGTTATGGCATAGTGTTCAAGCATTTAGGATGGTCTGGCTTTAGGATTGGGGATCTGATTGGCCTCTTGCTCAAAGATATTTTGGCCATGGGTTTGGTTATTTTACGAAAGGCGATTGCAAGGCGATTATTATTGGGGCCTTTTAGGTCGCTGGGTTTGATGAGAATTTGGTCTCTAGGCCCGATGTAGGTATGGTCGGAAGGTCGGCTTGCTTTGGTTGTGGGTCGGGTTGTCCGAGAGTGATTGATGTTTTTCTTTTGTTGCGAGAGAATTATATTGAAGCAATTGCTCAGGAGAGGCTTCTCTCTTTTTTTTTTTTTTTCTTTTTTTTTTTTGTGAGAGGGAAATTCCCCTTTCTTTTTTTTTTCTTTTTGACTTCTCGGAGCAAATTGAGAGAGTGCCTGAAAAGATACTGCTTTTTCTCTTGGGATAAAAGAAGATTATCACTTGGTGGATATATATATATGGGTGGAGCAAGTCTGCTTTGAGAAGCCGGGTTTTAGAGATGGTTAGGCTTTTGTATAGTGGTGGATTTGTTCAGCATTTGGAAAGGATGGGTGTATGGCCGAAGCCCTAGTGTACCGCTGTACCGCTTAATAGCTCACCGCAATGAGTCGAAGGTGATTCTGGTCAAGACGACTAATTTGCCTCCTCTAGATTTTGTTCTTAAAAGTTTCGGTCCATATCTTTTTGATGACTCATCATCAACTCGTAGATTTATCATGTTTTTTCATGAGTGACTGACTTCATCTTTTTTTTTTTGCATACAGATATTTCTGATACGTGGTGCTCGTGAGATCAAGAAGAAGACTCGACAAGCCAACATAGAAAAAGCAAGAACTTTATCAGTTTGAATATACTTTTGAAGGCCTGGGCTTTGAAGACCTGCTTGCTTTCAAAATAACGGTAAGACCAAATGA
>JABEVN020004457.1:0-13276 GCA_013146195.2 Codonopsis lanceolata | reverse complement strand
GGAAGGTGGAAAACTCACTTTATGATGTTTGCTCTTAACACAAGTATCACAAAAAGGTAAACCGAGAAAATTTGTCATTTCAAAAACACCCGTTTTTGCAAAATTTCTAACCCTTTATTACTTATGTGACCTAGTCTCTTCCACAACATCGTTTATCTTCCTTAATTATTAGCATAAATCTCGAAGTAAGACATAGGCAAAGCATGACAAACATATAAGTTTCGGCGTTTTTCGCATTTTGCAATAACTAAAGAACCCTTTAGTATTTTCATAACACCCTTACCCCATTTTCCTTCTAAACCATCATCCTCTAACGAGGCACATGAAATCAAATTGCTACATAATTCTAGGCACATGTCTCACATTTTTCAAAGTTAAACATAACAGAATTGCATTTCAAATCAATATCACCAATACCAAGTATATCACACTTTTCTCATTAGCCGAGAAAAGAACCAACATTAACTTCTCTATAAGTAGTAAACAATGATTTCAATGGTGTCATGTGATAAGTGCAACCAGAATCTATAAGCCATTCACTAGCACAAGTAGAATGCAATGGAAATTCTACAACATTATCACAAGAATCAATAACCATAAACACATCGTACGAAACATTACTACCGAAGCTAAGTTGCAATCACCTTGGTTTTGTTCTTGATTTTGATTTTTCCTTTTCGGATTAGGGCACTCCTTTTAAAATGGCCCACTTCACCACAATTGTAACACGTTCTATGTCTTTGCTAGAGCTCGACCTACTTTTGCTTCTCCTCTATTCTTGCCCGAATTTTGATTTTGACCTTGATTTTGATTTTGATGAGATTTTCCATTATTCCTATGGAGAGTTCTACCCCTAACCATATTAACCTCATTCATGCTAGACTTCCCCTTATTGACCTTTAAATCTAACTCCTTACTCTTCAACCCGTTAATCACCGTATCAAGTTTAACCTGGTCTCTACCATATTTGATCGCAGACTTAACATCAGAGTAAGATTCAGGTATATCATTTAATAGGACAATAGAAGTATTGTTATCTATGTGCTCATCACCCGTTTGCTTTATTTCTTGAACTAATTTGGTAAACGCATCAATATTATCTTCGATATCTTTATTGAGGTCTAATTTAAAACTAAAGAATTTTTCTAAAAGATACGTCTTGTTAGGCAAATTCTTCTCAAAGTAAATTTCCTCAAGTTTATCCCAAAGATTTTTAGCATGCGATTGTTTACCACACTTACGAATCACAGATTCAGTCAAGTTCAAAATAATAGACGAGTAAGCACATTCATCAATTTCAAGTATAGCATCTTCAGATGCATCCTTTTTGAATTTCTGAGTTATAGCAGAAAAACACTTTTCTTTTATCAAAATTCCTTTCATCTTTTGTTGCCAAATTGAAAAATCAGATTTTCCATTAAACGGTTCCAAAGTGTAAGTAGACATAGTCTAAAAATTACAATTTAACGTTTATACCAAAAATCACCGATTTTAATTTTGCATGCAACAAAGATAGGCAAAGGGCAAAGAAAACTATCCGGAAGCAAAAATAATAGAGCAGACAAGAAACACAATTAATAGGCGAATAATTAAAATACCAAAGTCACAAACCCAATTTGGAATAAAGAAGGCTCCCAAAAAATTTGATTCAATCCACCTACGCTCTGATACCACTGTAACGTAAAAATAAGGATACTTTACCGAATCAAACGAACACCGGAGCCACACCAAATTAAAATAGGACTTTGAATAGAACCCGTCTTCGACTTTGACAGTAAACTTACAATATACCAAAGTCGAAAAAACCCACTAATAATATCAAAGTATATTGCAATGTATCACTTGCAAAAAACAATTTATAACAAAGCAATATAAATAATATAATTAGTGCTATGAGTATCCTCGGCTCAACGGAGCATAACTCGATATGTCTAGGGCTTATGGTTGCCTAGGCTCAGATCCCCACTGCCTATACACAAAGTATAGCAGTCCAACCCAAGAGTTCACTACCGAAGGGACAATGTTCCAAGGATTTCACCCAACTGTGTATACCACCCAGCCTTCCAACAAGAAATCCCACAACCGGAAAACCCCCCCTCACAGAACTCTCAATCACAGTAATCTCAAGCTCACACACATAAAGTGTATACCCAATGTACCGGCTCAAAAAGGAGACGCAAAGAGAGAGAGAAGAGATGTATGCCTACTGTGATGTTTTGGATCTCACTGTTCTCGCACAATCCATTTGCTCAAGGCGGCAGAGAGAAGGGAGTATATATAGCATTCAAGAGGCCAATCAATCACCAAAGCTTTCGGCCCAAGCAAGGAAAGGAGGCGGCTGATTGAAAGGAAAAAGGAAGGGGGCTGTTGATTGGGAAAATCAAAGATTTTCCCAAAACAAACTCACCAGCCGAAAGACAAAACCGGGAGGGAGGTAAGTGGGTTGGGTCTCTTGGGTTGCTGGGTCTTTGAGTTTGGAAGTGGGCTGCCCGTTTTTGGGGCCAAGCTTACACTTACACTCCTTAATCTTTTACTCCTCTATCTATGTACGAGAGTTCATTTTCCATCTTCATTCTCCTCTTGAATCTGATCCTTTCTCTTCTCCTTAATCTCAGCATCCATTGTTCTCCTCCTTTGATATCTGAATCCTTCATGTATCCATTATTCTCCTCCTTAATGTACACAAGCCCAATCACAAGATTTTCCTCCATAATTCTCCTCCTAAGAGTAAAATTTTGGTTGACATCTTAACCAAGAACATTCAGCAGTTTAAGCAAATGATAAGAAAGGCACTTAATCAACTTGTCAATTGAAGCACTTATATAAAGTGTTATTGATAAGTGACAATCTACTTTTGAAGCAAAGAGTTAAACTGTGATTGATGATAAGATAGAACATGAAATCAAATTTTTGGAGTATCTATCATCAGTTTGAATCTAAGTTAAGATCAAGCAAAAGTTACCATGAGTGAGATTGATAGAATAAAGGCTCCGTTTGTTTCACGGAAAATGACTTCCGGAAAACGTTTTCTTCATTTTCCGGTGTTTGGTAACATTAGGAAAATACAGTCAATGTAAAAGATTTTCCGAGTCAATGGAAAATGAAGGCTTTTTTTTCCGGAAAATGACTTACGGATTCATTTTTTTCGTAAGTCATTTTCCAAATGTTCGGGCACCCTCCGTCCCCTTTCACAATTGCACATATTTACTTACACACACAATATTTCACTCAACAAATAAATGGTTTAGAAATATAAATAAAGTTTGTGCCCACTCTTTATAAATTATAATTTTAATAAATGCTTACTACATTCTAAAATTAGTATCAACTATATTATTTAGGGACATCCTAACCATTGTTAATTTTCTATTTTAAAACGTTTTTTTCATATCAATTATCAATTTTTTTTATTTGTAATTGTGAAATTGAAAAAAGATAGACATTGATTTGACATCATTAATGATAAATTGAGGGTTACTAAAGAAAAATTGCTTAAAGTTCAACACTATTTTATATTCAATATGTGCATTAATATTAGAATATGTTTTTTTTTTTTGTATTTATTCATATATAGTTTTTCGTAACAATTTCTAGGGACATCTTAAACATTGTTTATTTTCTATTTTAAAATGTTTTTTTTTCATATCAATTATCAAAAAAATTATTTGTAATTGTGAGATTAAAAAAAGATGGACCTTATTAAAAAAAGATGGTCCTTATTGATTTTCTAGGGACATCCTAAATATTGTTCATTTTCTATTTTCTATTTTTGTATTTATTCATATATTGTTTTCCGTAACATTTTCCGTGTGTTTGCCAAACACCCGTAAATGTTTTCTGACATATTTTCAAAAGATTTACCAAACACATGAAAATGAAATCTTTTGATTTTCCGGAAATCATTTTCTAGAAATCATTTTCTAGAAATCATTTTCTGGAAATGATTTTCCGTGAAACAAACAGAGCCTAAGTGAATTTATCATTGTATAAGAGATTAAAATACTTGAGATAAGCTAGATAAGAGCTTAACATTCAAATATCAGATTTTAAGAAGTTTGAAGGAGATGGATATAACATGATTGATTAAGATAAAATGTATTATGAAGCATGTAATCAATCTTGATATGATGAGATATTTTGAATAGAGAGATGAATATCATTAAATTCAGTAATAAGAGAATTCAGGAATATGTTTTTCATTCAGATCATTTAGATAGAGAGATTTGAAAACATTTTGATAAGAATTAAGGAAGAGGTATAGAGCTGCTCATTTTAAAATCTGAAAATGTCTCCTTAAATTCAAGGAATTTAAAAAAGTTTTTGTTTGAGCAGCTTCATTCATGGGGGGAAGGTTAGTAAAACATTTTACCAAATTTATAAGTCCAATAAATCATCCCTATGTGTAGTAGATCAGTTTGAAATTTCCCAAGAATGCCAAAAAATCATTTTATAATAAATAGAGGACGTACCTGGGTTCTTTATATCTGATAGAAGGCTTACCTTGTCAAATGCTTGATTTAAGATATATAATCAAGACAAGAATGATGGACTGGTCTTACAAAGGTTTTGAGAAGTTTTTTCAGTTGTAATCATCCTTTTGCCAATGATTAGCCAAATTTGTTCCTGACTGAGTGCTTTCTTAACTCACGTATAGCTTGGTGGAGCATCAGTCTGTGGGGTGTGGGGTGACTGATGATGGAGGGACAGATGGTGCCATGCTAGATTTTTTTATTTTAAAGATATATCATACTGATCTTCCTTTTTGAAAACAATTTTCCTTTAAAACTATAGTGGGTCCTACGTGGTAGATTTTGACTGATGATTCTGTGTAGATCCCACTGTTGTCTTTAGTTTTTCTTCTTTTTAGCATCTTCAGTTTATGGACATCTTATAAATCTATCTGATTTGGTTATGTGGAGACAATCTACTGATTATCTTATTGAATTTCAATTGAAGCTCTTAACCGAAGTTTTGAAGACTGGTTTCATAGATTCTTTGAGAAAATACCTATGGAGTATTCTGAATATCAAAGAACACGGGTTAAGATTGATATAGTTATATAATTCTTAATATATCATGCCTGCTAAATATTGGTACATCTTATCTCTTTAACAGTAATGTCTAAGGTCATAAGGAATAGGCAATAGAGATCAACTAGTAAGACATTTACTAGGGTGAGTGTTTCCATATTCTCTTAGAAATAATATATCAGATGTTTTATGATTAAAAGCAAATATCATTCAGCAAAGCATTATAAGATATACAAGATACATAATCTTAACATCAATCATATTTTAAGTAGAAGAAATTCAAAGTAAGAGCTCATCAGTTTGTATTTCAATGAGGTTTGTTTAAAAACCAATTTTTCATCAAGCTAATTTATTTTAAAAAAATACATAAATAAACGATTTAGCTGATCGATGTTAGTGCTTTTGAAAATACTTGGAAATATTTTGAGAAAACATGATCAGTAGATATAAATTTAGACAGAAGATGAAGATTCATCAATTTTATAATATATATAGGCATTTAGTTTACAAAAACATATTATAACGAAGTAGAGCATGTGCAACTGATTGACAATTCATGTATTTAGGTATGATTATAATTTTGTAGAGCAGAAATCCTTAATGATTCATAAAGTTCATATCTGAATTTGGTTGAGTTGAGCAAAGAGCCATTTAAAAAAAAAATAGAGTTACTTACCTTGGCTCATATGAGTGGACTTACGAAAAAGTGAGTGATTTGATTTGAAGTTCTTTCTTCAGCCACATAATCCGGGACTCCTACCTTTTAGGGAAATCGGGTTTGATTGACTGATGGTTGAATGAACAACAATTAGCATGAAGAGCGTCAATCAGTCAATGGAGTGTTTGAGATGTTGTGTCAATTAATACTGATGTCGTTCGTTGACTGATAAAAATTTGTTGGCTGATAAAAGTCGTTGGCTGATATATATATATATATATATATATATATATATATATATATATATATATATATATATGATGGAGAATAATTAAAAAGAATGGAAGGAGAGATCTAGAAAGTAAGTGTGTCAGCCGAATGGAGTGGAGGGAGTTTGACTAATGTGTCTTAAAAGAAAAGAGGGAAAGGAAAATGTGAAAAAAAAAATGGAGTGAGTGACTGATAAAAAGAAGATGAGCTGATGGATTTGAAAAGAATATTAGACGGCTGATGTTTTTGTGTGAGGGAGAGTTTGTTGGCTAACTTTAATTGGTTTATTTTTATTTTTTACCTATTTATTTTATTTATTTATTTTTGGAAAATATTGGCTGATACAAGAATAAATAGTGTCAGGTAATACTATTTGAAAAAAAAAGGTTTAAATCTCAATTTGGTCACTCTACTTTTGACCAAAATTCATTAAGCTCACTGTATTTTTTTTTTAACTCAATTCAATCACTCTACTTGACTTGGACATTCAATAAGGTCACTCGAGTCATATATGCCCCTTATGTTGAATGAAAATCTTTGAAAAGACCAAAATGCCCTTATTAAGTTGAAGAGTTTTACTCTCAATGTTAAAAGTTGAGGGTTCAAACTAAAGTTGAGGATTCAAACTAAAAAATAAAAACTAAACATTACAATTTTCCATTAATAAAACACCAAGGGTTTGTTTGGTAGTCAGACAAGGATAAACAGTATTATTAATCCCAGTACTATTAGTGCCCTCGCTATTAATCCTTACTTGTATATCGGGGGTAGTTTTGAGATTATAAATGTTAATCCTAATTTTTTTTTAGTGAGGGCGCTAATAATACCACCCTCCCCGTTGGTATTAATAGTGAGGGAGATAATGACTTTATCCGGATAACTCGTGCTATTAGTCCCGACCACTTATCAAACATCGTAACTTGGCTTATTAATCCTATCCGGTCTTAATCCCGGCTACCAAACCAAGAAAATCCCTACGAGAATCCCTCGGGAGGGCTCACCATGGATCCTTACTTTCAATACCAAGGACAATATTCAACCCCTCAATCCTACAACCCTCCTCCTGCTCCATTCGAATTTCAATCTTACAGTCAACAACCGACTAAATCACACTACCCATTCCACCATCAATACAATCAAGCACAACAATACCCGTTTTACCCTCCAGCAACCCACTACCCCAAATTACCAGAAATTTACCAAATTACATACCAAGCCTGTATTTCTACTTCTCACTCGTATTCAAGCTTCTTCCAATTTCAAAAGAAAGAAAAGCATTTCTTCCAATTTCAAAAGAAAGAAAAGCATCAATGCATGCATATTGTACCTGTCGTGGGGTGAGCCACTGGTTATCCCACCTACTCATAGTGATATTCCTAAGCTTCGTAATTTCCTTTCCAAGCACCTCCATAGCCAAAATATTCAACCCAGAATTCAACAGCTGCCGGTTCCCAATCTCTTCCGCCGCTAATTGCCTCAAATCAACTTGATTAGCCACCACCAATCCGTAATCGCCAGTCAATTTCTCCACATCGTTCTCAATTCCGACCCCAACGAAGGTATAATTCGGGTTCGTAAGAAAATTGATAAGAGATTGATGTTTCTTTCCAATTGTTTAATTGTGTATTCTAGGGTTTTGAGATGGGGTGTGGGATGATTGATCTGAACACCGTCAACAGCAGCGAAGACGACGTCAAAGTGACGCCGTCCTTGTTGTTCGATTCGCCATCGTCTTCGTCATCCTCAGCTTTTGCTTCGGTTAATTTATCGTTGTCGTCTTTGAAATCACCGGTGGTTTGCTTTGAGCTCTGGCACGCCTGCGTCGACCCTTTAATTCCGTTGCTGAATAAGGGAAGCGATGTAGTCTACATGCCACAAGGTCACAACTCTGGTGTTGGGTCAGTGATGGAGGTTCGCCGGAGAAGAGAGAGAAGGACGCGACGCTGAGAAGAGAGAAAGAGAAGAGATGGGTTTGAAACTTAAAAACTGAAAATTATATTAAAAATATTAGTAAGGGTAGTTTTGGATTTTCAGAAAATTTTTAAAGTTTTCAACAACAAAATTGGACGGAGTGATGAACTTGATATTTATGTCCAAGTAGGATGATTAAATCGAGGAAAAAAAGTATAGTGAGTTTAGTGAATTTTGGCCGAAAGTAGGGTGACCAAATTGAGATTTAAAAAAAAAAAAATTGGCTGACACTAGAATGAATAGTGTCAGCTGATACTATTTGAAAAAAATATTGGTTGACATTCTAATTGTTGGCTGACATTAGCTATCTAATGTTTTGGTGTAAGAGACATATGCATCACTGATGTTTTTTTTTTTACCAGAAAAAATCCACAAGCAGTTGTTTTTAAAAAAATGGAGAGGAAAATGTCATCATTTCATGTGAGACCAAAAAAAAGTTGAAATGGATGTGGGTCCGGCCATGTGAAAGGATTTAGTCAATAAACATTAAATAACGTAAGTTGAGCTACTAAAGGTTAAGCAAACAAAGTCTTGAGAGCTTCATTCAGGTGTTAAGACTTGTTAAATTGTATTAGTAAGTATCTATCTGATTAATTCTCAACACATAATTTCAAAGAGGCCATAATATATTCAACTTGATATATTTTATGTATTTACTATTATCTAGTAAGAATGAAAGTCTTTGTGTGTGTGTGCGCGTATATATATATATATATATATATATATATATATATATATATATATATATATATATATATATATATATATATATATTGTGTTGATTATTATTAATGTTAATACAACATAAAGATATGCAATTTAAGCGAAGTGTTTAAAAGTAAATTGACGAATTTATAAACAATGTATTTACAAGAGCTCGTTTATGCTTTTGAGTGATAATCAATTAAGCAAAAAGTTTAGAGTGTAAAGGCATGCAAATCTTAAAGTGCTCCAAATCTTAAAATATGATGTAATTTAAAGTTGACAATTGAAGAGAGGGGAGAGGAACCAACACACACACACACACGCACACACACACACACACACACACACACACACACACACACACACACACACACATATATATATATATATATATATATATATATATATATATATATATATATATATATATATATATATATATATATATATATATATATATATATATATATATATATGTATATATATATATATATATATAATCAGTTAAGAGGTGTTTGTTGATGAAATTAAATGTTGAAAATGTAGGTACTAAAATTTTGATCTTGAAATTTAAATGCTGAATTTTAAAAGATGGAATTTAGAAGCTGAAAGTTAAGTGCTGAAATTTAAAAACTGATATGTAAAGTGCTGAAATTTAATACTGAAATTTGAAAGCTGATATTTAAAGTGCTGAAGGCTGATAAATAAAGTGCATAAATTTAAAAGCTAATATTTATAAGCTGAAAGTTAGATGCTGAAAGTTAAAAACTAAATATGTAGTTGTTGAAACTTGAAAGCTGAAAATATAGTTGCTGAATTTTGAAAACTAAAAGTTTACAGGCTGAAAAATTTTAAAGTTGTGTACAAAAATTATTCTTGATAAATTTTACACTTCAAATAATTAAGAATTTAGTATGTACCTGACTTGCTGAATTTTTTTTAAATAATTTTTTATACAAAAAACCTAATGTTTAAAGTGCTGAAGCTGATATATACATATACATAAACTATTTATTTAATATAGGCCAATAATCATGACAAATTTGAGGAGCATCAGTCAGTTATGAAAATTAATATTATTAGTTGACTGATCATCTTTAGCCGACTAATCTTCTTCAGCTAGCCTTGTGACTGATGCATTTGAAATTTTAAGAAGGTGACATTTTTGAGTAAAACATTTTAAGTAGTCACTTTAAAAAATATCAAATGATTTAATAAAATTCCATTTATAAATGACAGTACTGGAAGTAATAATATTACCTACCTGATTAAAGGAATTATACCATGTCAACAGATTGTAAGTGCTCGTTTGTTGCAGCTTATTTGGAGTGACTTTTAGCTTTTGGCTTTTGAAAAGTCATATTTAAAGTGTTTGTTTCAGCTTATAAGTCAAAAGCCAATAAGTAAGGTACAACACCCTTTATGCATTGAAAAGCCAAAAGCCAAAATTTTAAGCTTTTTTGGTTTTTTTTTTTAAACATGAAGACAATTATTCATTAAGAAATATTTGATTGTCTTCATTTCATCCTTTTATGAAATATACATAAAAATATGAATACTAATTTTCAAGTTTTTTTTAACAAATAATTATAACGACTCATAAGCAGCTTTTCAACAGCTGTAACAAACAGTCTATCATGCAATCAGCTAAAAGTCATTCAGCTACCACCTTAAACTATCAGCCATAAGTCATAAGCCACCAGCCACAACAAACGAGCCCCAAGTGTATCATCAATGTTTGATGATTTTTTTATGCACATTCATATCTTGATCTGTCAACATTTTGAAGAATGACTAATAGTTGACGACCGACTAATGTCTTCAGTCAGTGACTATTTATGTGTATTTTGATAACAGTCTTCTTCAAGGTCTGCTTAAGAACTCCTCCTTAGCTTGAGCATATCTTTACATAAATATATCTCTTTTCATGAAGTGCTTGGTTTGAACTTTGAGTCACTCTGCCTTGCCATCAGCAGAGTTAATTTGTCTTTGTATAATTCCTTTCATAGTGTTTTCCAGTAAGTCAAGAAATACCTGTCACGTATTATGAACTTACAAGAAAATGGTTAAGTCATAAATGATTAGATAGAGATAAAAAGATACGTGTTGATTTGACAAGAGAATACATGTTCATTGAAGAAAATCTTGAGAGCTCTTTAATTATTGTAATAACAGATAATTATGAATTTAAGCATACAAATACTGATAGTTAGGAATGTGTACTTACTTTCCTTAAATATAAAGTACTCCGGGTTTATAGGTTTTTTTTTACGGGCACCACCACTACTACAAAGGATTTATGTGACTACATGCCGCATAATAATTTTAATAAGTACCAACGAAATGTTATACGAACACCACCACTACTACACAAGATTTACGTGACTACATGCCACATAACAGTTCTAGTACATACCCAAGAATGTAATATCTTTTTCGAAGAAACAAGATATCAAGAATGTCTTTAATGTATGTGTTAACATGTCAATTTCAATAGTTCTAGTTAACATCTATCTATATAGATATAAGTAATATGACTTAGCAAATATGACACTAAAGCAGCAGTTTTAAGATAACAGAGTTTTGTAGAACTGAGAGCATAGAAAACAAATGAATTAAGGTGGTAAGATAAATATAAAGTTTTTCAAAATAATATCCTTCATTAGCTGTTAGTGATTGATCCCACAATAAGTCAATAAACTTACTTCAATCACTTAGGAAATAGAAACCAATTTAAAGAAATAATTATTTTAGTAAAGTTTCTTATCACAAAGATGAAGTTCATAGATGAGATATAAATAGAACAAAGTTTTTCAAGCAAAGTTTTTGGAAGAATACATTCAAACAGTAACATAGTTGATGAGTACCGACAAAGTGTGATTCTCAGCAGACGTTCAACTCATGTAAAAGGAAAGGAAATTTAGCAAAGGAATGAGTGAACTAGCTAAGGGAGAGATGAGCAGTTGAGATAGGCAAGAATAACTTTGGAAGAAATATAAAATTTAAGAACTTGCTCATTGTAGATAGGCTTCATGTATATCTTACTTATGTTCAGCAAATCAACTTTTAAGACCTTTAGTAATTATATCAGCCATCTCCCTTGGAAAAACATGTTTGTCAAGGAAATCATAAATACTTTTTAAAGAGTGTGAAAATTTTGAAGACAGAGTATTGATGATTTCTCTGTGATCAATCTTTATACCAATTGTAGATACTTTCCGTCGGTATAAAATATTTCTCTTTAGCAAGTTTTCAAACATTTACAGCTAAAGCAACAAAAGATTTTTTTTAAGGAATAAATTTCAAGCATATCTTTTGCAATTTTAAAAGTAATAAAAAATAATAACCCACACAATAAAAATGTTTTTCAAGAAACAAATGAAACAAGAATTATGAAAATTTTGAAAAACTATTTTGAAATGTCTTCCCACATATCGAAATGTTCTCCTAAAAATAAGAGTGAAATGAACATTCAATGTTTGCATCATTTTCTGAGACTTGGATCAACTCTCAAGTTGTTAGACTTGGAAATCAAAGTTTCAACAGAGTCAAGCTCTGATACCAATTGTAAGTCCCACAGAGGCTCAGAAATAGGCTAGAGGGGGGGGGGTGAATAGCCTATTTACCAATTAAAATTAAATCGTTTCCAATTTAAAATAAATTGATTCACTTTCCATATAAAGTAACCAACTATTAAATTAGTTGGGGCAGCGGAATGGTTGGAAATTGTGTATCACAAAGCTGCTTGTAAAAATAGGCAAGGTTGTACCATCACACTTTGTGAGAAGATGTAATTTGTGGCTTTAACAAAGATTGCCAAAAGATAAGCAAATGAAAGAGTGAACAAACTTCAACTAGCTGATACAAAAATGTAAAGTACAACAAAGACTATTACTAAATCAGTAACTTTGATAAATGACACATTAGCTTAATTGGCAAGTAAGTTAATTAGCAAAATTGTAAAGTACTTAACTATTTATAAAAAGATATAATATATAAAAAGCATCAGTAGGCTTTTCCCAAGTTATTGTGTAAGATTGAAGCCCAACAAAGTTTTCTATAGATTTTGCAAACATTGATAAATACACAATAACTTAATAAAAGCAATACAAAAAAAATAGTTAAGTAAAAAGACAAGTGGCAAAATCCTTGCTTGGGCCGTCTGTGTGTTGGGTTGGATATCTGGGCTTGAATTTGCTTCCTTGAGCCTGTCCAAGAATCACAGAAAACCCGAGTGCAAGCAGGCGTGGCTCGCGAACCCTCCCGGCGTGAGAGTAAGTATCGAATGTGAATGTCAAATGAGAATTCAATAGAGTTTTTAGGATCAAGAAAGTGTGTGTGTACCTTGTTTGTGGTTATGGAGGAGTATTTATAGGCCTCCAATGTCATTGAATCCGTCTAGGATTTAGTTTCCTTAGTTACCTAATCAATCAAGGAGAGAATCCCTTGATTTTAGGCATGATAAGCTACCGATCGCAGATATAGGAACGTATAAGCTAAGTGCCCCGCTCAAATATGGAAACCTTGACTTATATCTTGAGAGCAAGTCTCCGGTGCTTCCTCGCCGACATGCGCCCGAGCGAAGCAAGGCTCGCCGACTATTTGATGGTAATCGCCTCGAGGTCAGCCAGATCCGGGGTGG
>JABEVN020004456.1:0-13271 GCA_013146195.2 Codonopsis lanceolata | reverse complement strand
GAACAAAAATTTGTTTATTTATTTTTATTTTAAATATTTTTGTATTCAAATAGTTGATGCTTCATCCTTATGATAATTATCATGTTCATTTTTTATGTTTTCAAAAATATTTTTTGTTTCTCATTCATAGGGATTAAGGTTAGGCTTAGGGATTAGGGAGGATAAGACCATTTTCTAAGTTAAGGTTTAAGGTTAGGCTTAGGGATTAGGGTTAGTATTAGAGTTAGGGTTTAAGGTTTAGTTATTTGGGATAGTGCATAATATTTAAGGTTTTTAGGGTTAAGGTTTAAGGTTAGAGACTCAAGGTTAGGGTTTAAGGTTGGGTTTAGGGATAAGGGTTAGGGTTTAGGTGATACAATTGTTTTTGGTTTAAGGTTTATAGTTAGGCTTAGGGCTTGGGGCAGAGTTAGGGTTTAAGGTTTAAGGTTTAAGGTTTAAGGGTTTAAACTTTGGCTTAGGGATTAGGTTTAGGGTTTAGGGTTAAGGGTTTCTGTAAAGGGTTTAAGGTTTAAGGGTTTAAGGTTTGGCTTAGGGTTTAGGGTTTAAGGTTTATGGTTTGGTTTTAGGGTTTGGGGTTTATGGTTTTAGGGTTTATGGTTTTAAGGTTTAACGTTTGGCTTAGGGATTAGGGTTAGGGTTTAAGGTTTAAGGTTTAGAGATTAGGGTTTAATGTTGAAGGTTAGAGTTTAGGCTTAAACCTTAAATCTTAAACCCTAACCCTTTATATGCCCTAACCAAAAACCCCAAAATAATAAATAAATAAAAATGAATGAAAAAACCCAAAACTTCCAAAGCCCGTAATGCTTAAACAACATTTTTTGGGATTAAAAAACGGTCATCACGCGTTACACCCTAAACCCTAAACCCTAAACCCTACTCTAAAACCTTAAATCTTAAACCCTTAAACCCTAACCCTAACTCTTATTCCCCTAACCTTAAACCTTATACCTTAAACCGAACCTCAATCCTAAAGCCTTAAACCTAACTCTAGCCCTATCCCCAATCCCTAAGCCTAACCATAAACCATAAACCAAAAACAATTGTCTCACTTAAACCATAACCCTTATTCCTAAACCTAATTCGAAACCTTAAACCCTAACCTCGAGTTTCTAACCTTAAACCATAACCCTAAAACCTTAAACATTATACACTAACCTAATCGCTAAACCATAAACCATAACTCTAATGCTAACCCTAACCGATAAGCTAACCTTAATCCCTATAAGCGAGAAACAAAAAAATTATTTATGAATGAAAGAAACATGAAATGAACACGATAATCTCCATACGGATGAAGCATCAACTATTTTGAATCCAAAAAAAAAAAAATATTAAAAATTAAAAATAAAAAATATTTTGTACATAAAGCGGTACCGGTTTGTGAACAAAAATTTGTTTATTTATTTTTATTTTTTAATATTTTGTATTCAAAATAGTTGATGCTTCATCCTGATGTTATCATGTTCATTTATGTTTTTCCCTTCAAAAATATTTTTTTGTTTCTCATTCATAGGGATTAAGGTTAGGCTTAGGATAGGGAGGATAAGACCATTTTCTAAGTTAAGGTTTAAGGTTAGGCTTAGGGATTAGGGTTAGTATTAGAGTTAGGGTTTAAGGTTTAGTTATTTGGGATAGTGCATAATATTTAAGGTTTATGGTTAAGGTTTAAGGTTAGAGACTCAAGGTTAGGGTTTAAGGTTTCGTATTAGGTTTAGGGATAAGGGTTAGGGTTTAGGTGATACAATTGTTTTTGGTTTAAGGTTTATAGTTAGGCTTAGGGCTTGGGACAGGCTTAGTTAGGGTTTAGGGTTTAAGGTTTAAGGTTTAAGGGTTTAAACTTTGGCTTAGGGATTAGGTTTAGGGTTTAGGGTTAAGGGTTTACGGTAAAGGGTTTCAGGTTTAAGGGTTTAAGGTTTGGCTTAGGGTTTAGGGTTTAAGGTTTATGGTTTTAGGTTTTAGGGTTTGGGGTTTATGGTTTTAGGGTTTATGGTTTTAAGGTTTAACGTTTGGCTTAGGGATTAGGGTTAGGGTTTAAGGTTTAAGGTTTAGAGATTAGGGTTTAATGTTGAAGGTTAGAGTTTAGGCTTAAGGTAACGGAAACCTTAAATCTTAAACCCTAACCCTTTATATGCCCTAACCAAACCAAACCCTAAAATAAAAAATAAATAAAAATGAATGAAAAACCCAAAAAACTTCCAAAGCCCGTAACAGTGCTTAAACAACATTTTTTGGGATTAAAACGAAGTCATCACGGGTTACACCTAAACCCTAAACTAAACCTAATCTCTAAAACCTTAAATCTTAAACCCTAAACCCTAAACCCTAACCCTAACTCTTATTCCCTAACCTTAAACCTTATACCTTAAACCTGAACCTCAATCCTAAAGCCTTAAACCCTAACTCTAGCCCTATCCCCAATCCCTAAGCCTAACCATAAACCATAAACCAAAAACAATTGTCTCACTTAAACCATAACCCTTATCCTAAACCTAATTCGAAACCTTAAACCCTAACCTCGAGTTTCTAACCTTAAACCATAACCCTAAAACCTTAAACATTATACACTAACCCTAATCGCTAAACCATAAACCATAACTCTAATGCTAACCCTAACCGATAAGCCTAACCTTAATCCCTATAAACGAGAAACAAAAAAATTATTTATGAATGAAAGAAACATGAAATGAACACGATAATCTCCATACGGATGAAGCATCAACTATTTTGAATCCAAAAATAAAAAAATATTAAAAAATAAAAAATATTTTGTACATAAAACTGGTACCAGTTTTGTGAACAAAAATTTGTTTATTTATTTTTATTTTTTTAATATTTTTTTTGTATTCAAAATAGTTGATGCTTCATCCTTATGATGATTATCATGTTCATTTTATGTTTTTCCCTTCAAAAATATTTTTTTTGTTTCTCATTCATAGGGATTAAGGTTAGGCTTAGGGATTAGGGAGGATAAGACCATTTTCTAAGTTAAGGTTTAAGGTTAGGCTTAGGGATTAGGGTTAGTATTAGAGTTAGGGTTTAAGGTTTAGTTATTTGGGATAGTGCATAATATTTAAGGTTTTAGGGTTAAGGTTTAAGGTTAGAGACTCAAGGTTAGGGTTTAAGGTTTCGAATTAGGTTTAGGGATAAGGGTTAGGGTTTAGGTGATACAATTGTTTTTGGTTTAAGGTTTATAGTTAGGCTTAGGCTTGGCGACAGGCTTAGAGTTAGGGTTTAAGGTTTAAGGTTTAAGGTTTAAGGGTTTAAACTTTGGCTTAGGGATTAGGTTTAGGGTTTAGGGTTAAGGGTTTACGGTAAAGGGTTTCATGTTTAAGGGTTTAAGGTTTGGGTTAGGGTTTAGGGTTTAAGGTTTATGGTTTTAGGTTTTATGGTTTAGGGTTTATGGTTTTAGGGTTTATGGTTTTAAGGTTTAACGTTTGGCTTAGGGATTAGGGTTAGGGTTTAAGGTTTAAGGTTTAGAGATTAGGGTTTAATGTTGAAGGTTAGAGTTTAGGCTTAAGGTAACGGAAACCTTAAATCTTAAACCCTAACCCTTTATATGCCCTAACCAAACCAAACCCTAAAATAAAAATAAATAAAAATGAATGAAAAACCCAAAAAACTTCCAAAGCCCGTAACAGTGCTTAAACAACATTTTTTGGGATTAAAACGAAGTCATCACGGGTTACACCCTAAACCCTAAACCCTAATCTAAAACCTTAAATCTTAAACCTTAAACCCTAACCCTAACTCTTATTCCCTAACCTTAAACCTTATACCTTAAACCTGAACCTCAATCCTAAAGCCTTAAACCCTAACTCTAGCCCTATCCCCAATCCCTAAGCCTAACCATAAACCATAAACCAAAAACAATTGTCTCACTTAAACCATAACCCTTATTCCTAAACCTAATTCGAAACCTTAAACCCTAACCTCGAGTTTCTAACCTTAAACCATAACCCTAAAACCTTAAACATTATACACTAACCCTAATCGCTAAACCATAAACCATAACTCTAATGCTAACCCTAACCGATAAGCCTAACCTTAATCCCTATAAACGAGAAACAAAAAAATTATTTATGAATGAAAGAAACATGAAATGAACACGATAATCTCCATACGGATGAAGCATCAACTATTTTGAATCCAAAAAAAATATTAAAAAATATTAAAAAATAAAAAAATATTTTGTACATAAAACTGGTACCAGGTTTGTGAACAAAAATTTGTTTATTTATTTTTATTTTTTTAATATTTTTTTTGTATTCAAAATAGTTGATGCTTCATCCTTATGATGGTTATCATGTTCATTTTATGTTTTTTCCCTTCAAAAATATTTTTTTTGTTTCTCATTCATAGGGATTAAGGTTAGGCTTAGGGATTAGGGAGGATAAGACCATTTTCTAAGTTAAGGTTTAAGGTTAGGCTTAGGGATTAGGGTTAGTATTAGAGTTAGGGTTTAAGGTTTAGTTATTTGGGATAGTGCATAATATTTAAGGGTTAGGGTTTAGGTGATACAATTGTTTTTGGTTTAAGGTTTATAGTTAGGCTTAGGGCTTGGGGACAGGCTTAGAGTTAGGGTTTAAGGTTTAAGGTTTAAGGTTTAAGGGTTTAAACTTTGGCTTAGGGATTAGGTTTAGGGTTTAGGGTTAAGGGTTTACGGTAAAGGGTTTCAGGTTTAAGGGTTTAAGGTTTGGCTTAGGGTTTAGGGTTTAAGGTTTATGGTTTTAGGTTTTAGGGTTTGGGGTTTATGGTTTTAGGGTTTATGGTTTTAAGGTTTAACGTTTGGCTTAGGGATTAGGGTTAGGGTTTAAGGTTTAAGGTTTAGAGATTAGGGTTTAATGTTGAAGGTTAGAGTTTAGGCTTAAGGTAACGGAAACCTTAAATCTTAAACCCTAACCCTTTATATGCCCTAACCAAACCAAACCCTAAAATAAAAAATAAATAAAAATGAATGAAAAACCCAAAAAACTTCCAAAGCCCGTAACAGTGCTTAAACAACATTTTTTGGGATTGAAACGAAGTCATCACGGGTTACACCCTAAACCCTAAACCCTAATCTCTAAAACCTTAAATCTTAAACCCTAAACCCTAACCCTAACTCTTATTCCCTAACCTTAAACCTTATACCTTAAACCTGAACCTCAATCCTAAAGCCTTAAACCCTAACTCTAGCCCTATCCCCAATCCCTAAGCCTAACCATAAACCATAAACCAAAAACAATTGTCTCACTTAAACCATAACCCTTATCCCTAAACCTAATTCGAAACCTTAAACCCTAACCTCGAGTTTCTAACCTTAAACCATAACCCTAAAACCTTAAACATTATACACTAACCCTAATCGCTAAACCATAAACCATAACTCTAATGCTAACCCTAATCGATAAGCCTAACCTTAATCCCTATAAACGAGAAACAAAAAAATTATTTATGAATGAAAGAAACATGAAATGAACACGATAATCTCCATACGGATGAAGCATCAACTATTTTGAATCCAAAAAATATATAAAAAAATATTAAAAATAAAAAATATTTTGTACATAAAACTGGTACCAGTTTTGTGAACAAAAAATTTGTTTATTTATTTTTATTTTTTTAATATTTGTTTTGTATTCAAAATAGTTGATGCTTCATCCTTATGATGGTTATCATGTTCATTTTATGTTTTTTCCCTTCAAAAATATTTTTTTTGTTTCTCATTCATAGGGATTAAGGTTAGGCTTAGGGATTAGGGAGGATAAGACCATTTTCTAAGTTAAGGTTTAAGGTTAGGCTTAGGGATTAGGGTTAGTATTAGAGTTAGGGTTTAAGGTTTAGTTATTTGGGATAGTGCATAATATTTAAGGTTTTAGGGTTAAGGTTTAAGGTTAGAGACTCAAGGTTAGGGTTTAAGGTTTCGAATTAGGTTTAGGGATAAGGGTTAGGGTTTAGGTGATACAATTGTTTTTGGTTTAAGGTTTATAGTTAGGCTTAGGGCTTGGCGACAGGCTTAGAGTTAGGGTTTAAGGTTTAAGGTTTAAGGTTTAAGGGTTTAAACTTTGGCTTAGGGATTAGGTTTAGGGTTTAGGGTTAAGGGTTTACGGTAAAGGGTTTCAGGTTTAAGGGTTTAAGGTTTGGGTTAGGGTTTAGGGTTTAAGGTTTATGGTTTTAGGTTTTAGGGTTTAGGGTTTATGGTTTTAGGGTTTATGGTTTTAAGCTTTAACGTTTGGCTTAGGGATTAGGGTTAGGGTTTAAGGTTTAAGGTTTAGAGATTAGGGTTTAATGTTGAAGGTTAGAGTTTAGGCTTAATGTGAGAGCCCGACCGGACTCTAATGCGGAATCCCAAGGTCGTGCGTCAAGACAAGCTAAAAGACGGACAAGCACCCGCTAAGCGTAGTAGTGCGAGTCGAGTTGAACCAACAAACACTAAACAGAATGAAAAGCCATAACGGCAAAACCGAATAACCAAAAACTAAAATCTGCGGAAGCAAATCATAAGTGGGACCAAAGCCTATAATTATAAACTAAGGAATACAAGGCTGAGAGACGACTATCTCTCGACAAATCTACGACTCGCGTGACGCAACATTGCGCACGTACAACAAACCATCGGCAACCTAAGGCCGGCGAAGCAACAAGAACCCAACGATAAACAACAACAACGGCTATAACTGCCGGAGGAATAAATCAACTAAAAGAACAAGATATTCAAATCTAACAACTAAACCCAAGTCTCACAAGATATTCAAATCTAACAACTAACGTCTCACGTCGGAGATGACAATACCAACAATACTAGAATGAGTGAGCTAAAGCATGCTCGGAATAATAAAGGGAACAACTCATAAGAGATACAACGGCTCGACCAAACAAGTCGGCTACCAAAATAATACGATAAAAAATACTAACATAATCTACCCCAAGTAAAGTCTACATAACTCTACATTCGTGTCTCACGGATACAAAATAACATAACAACAATAATAATAATAAATCCAAGCTTAAAGCCGGAAGACCACCTTCTAGGAATCACTATCCGAAGCCGCCACGCAGCGTACTAACGGGATCCGCAAAAACTAAGGAAAACAAACACACGAAATGAGTCATAATGACCCAAGAAGTTACTAAATGCAAATGTATGGCATAGCATGATGGCGTGGCATGGCATAATGCACAAGCATGTATAAAATCATGGTATCTTAATAGCATACCAATAATAAACTTGTATTAAGTCATCATGTAACATAAACCTCATAAACCACATAGCACGTTCTCTTTCATATAAGTGCTTATACATAAGCACGTAAAATCAAGATCGGGCCTAGCCCTTCAATGATCATAAAGCGGGTTTCAATCCTCAAATGATCATAACTCATCGCTTTCTTAATGAGTTCCTCGTTACCTTCATCCAACCACGGGATGAGAAATGGGAGCTCAATATCAGGCTAGGGGGCGCTAATACGAGACCACATCCCACTATTGGCCACATAGTGAGGAGAAAGGGTACCAATGCGGCGATTCATAGCGAATGTTTCCAAAGGCTATGAATCGTCCCATTGCCGACAAAACGACCAAGACGCAGTGGACTCAAATCAAGATGCTCAAGTAGATATTTACTTGGATAAACCAATAAGGACCAAGTCCATCATAAAAGAACTTATCAATTCAAGTAGGTCATAATGCTCTACAAAACCCAATAAACAATGCACATAATTGTACACACTTAACATGTTCAACTAACTTGTAAGTTTAGTTCAAAAATCACATATTGAGGTATTCATAATCCTCAAGTCATCACCAATTCAAGAATAGCTTATAGCTCAATAAATCACAATGTGAGGTCTACTATAGTCCCCTACTCAAGATTAAATCAAAGACTATAATTTAGTCTAAGAACAACCACAAACAAGGCTTAGCATTTGGTTTCACTCCAAAGCACACCGGACTCAACCATAGTCCCAATTGTCATAATTAATCGACTTCTCAAACCAATCTTGAGGGTACCAAAACTAACTCGTAGTCAAAACCCCGGAAGTGCTATCATGTGCACGCGACCAAATTCCCTAAGAGGGAACTCATTCAAATAATCATTTCTTAAGGGCATACGAGATCATAGGTTGGTCTCTAATGCTCCGTGCTCTAACGAGCACGCTCTAAATAAATCCCCAATAAGCTTCTATATCATGGGAGTCACAAATGGGACACAATTCGAGATGTTCGGTGCTCACAATCAAGACCAACCAAACCCGAACATCGTAGGATTTCAACATAGGGCTCACTAACATCTTGTTGAACCTAAAACGACTCCCTTGAGTCTTAATATCACATTTCATTAGATACGTATTTCATAAATCCCAAATTTAACACATCATTCACGTTCATAATAATTCTCCCGAAAATAATCCGGGCTTGCTTCCCAAGCCTAAAAATACAAGAACTCAACATAAACATAATCAAACGAATCCCAAACGTCGTAGGACTTCAACCCGAGTTCATTAACACTTTATTGAACTTGTTTCGACTCCGTTGAGTCTAAATACTAAGTTTCATTTCTTATACATTTCATCAATCTCAACAATGACACTCACTTCAATTTATAACAATTTCCAAATTAAATCGGGCTTAATTCCCAAGCCCTAAATTCATAAAAACCTTAACAAAGAGATAACACATTTCTCCCAACACACAACATCATCCAAATCAACCTACACATCAATGCCCACTTTAATTAACAACAAGTCCTCCAATAATTCGGGCTCGATTCTCAAGCCCTAACATTCATAAAACTCCACATAAATCACAACCCATATTCTACAACACATAATAACATTCAAATCATACTAGTCATGTTATTAACAAGTTCATATTTCCAAAAATTCACAAAATGGGCATACAAGGCATACAAGGTGTTCATTGCCCACAAATAGCACATATATTGTTTTCCTTAGGGCCAATGAACCAAAATAAAAAGAAGGTAACTTACCTAGCTTGAGTGAAAACTCAAGAGAACACAAATCCGATCGGTGAAGTTGTTCTACTCCGAGGGCTTCAAGATTCCAAGTTTGAAGGCAATCGGGTGGATGGATCGCCTTGGATTGAAGAGAGAAGAAGCTAGGGCTTGAAATCTCCCATGGAGACTCTCTCTCTCTAATACGTATTGTGGAGGAGGAAGAAATGAAGAGGATTTCAGCAATTGCAAAGGGGTTTGGGTATTTATACCCCCAAATAAGAAGGGCACAATAGACATTCACTACTAGAAAACAGATAATTAGCAACGGAATTATTAGCGACGGAAATTTCCGTTGCTAATTAGCGACGGAAACTTTAAATTAGCAACGGAATTCCGTTTCTAAATTATTATTAGCGACGAATTACTCCCGCCAAATTTCGCCGCCAAAAGCATCTTTTAAGAATATTCTACATATCTCCGTCGCTAATTTTTTTGGAAATGTGTTGCCAACATTAGCGACGGAATTTCCGTCGCTAATATCAATATTTCCGTTTCGATTGGCTACGGATGACTCCGTCGCTAAATATAATAAAATAGCGACGGAAATTCGTCGCTAAATTTATTAAATTTAGTGACGAAATTTCACTAAATTTAATAAATTAGCTACGAATTTCCGTCGCTAAATTTAATAAATTAGAAACGGAATTTCCGTCGCTAAATTTAATAAATTAGATACGAATTTCCGTCGCTAAATTTCAGCTAAATTTAATACTTTAGCTACGGAATTTCGTTGCTAAATTCCGTCGCTAAATTAGCTACGGCATTTCCGTCGCTAAAGTATTAAAATTATATACAGAATTTCCGTCACTAAATTTCCGTCGCTAAATATAATAAAACTACGAGAATTTCCGTCGTTAATGTCTTGAATTTAGTTTAAGTAATTCATTTTACATTTGTATGTTGTCACAACTTTATTGTCCCTAGCCAATTGCTATATATATATATATATATATATATATATATATATATATATATATATATATATATATATATATAACGCATTAATCATTAGAATTTTTATTTTTACTCAATTTTTTAAACATAGTATTTGTCAAACTTTAAAATCATCTCGATGGAATTAATCAATTAAATCAAACAATATTGCAACACAATTAAACTACAAAGCAAAATTTATTTGGATTTGACTGTGAACATTAATTAGTGGATTTCTATATTTCATTTGACAATATAATATCAATAATTAAATGATTAGCATCAATATAAAAATTAAAATATTCACATTACAACTTAACTTAACTTAACGTAATATAACTTAACTTAGCGTAATGTAACTTAACTTAACGTAATTTAACTTAATGTAGCGTAACGCAACTTAACTTCTTAACTTAGCCGGCAAGTAAGTGCGACAGTGGTAAGGCGCTTCACCCATACGTGGCGACCCGGCCGGGCCGAGATGGGACCGAGGTCGGTTCGCCCAAATAAGGAAGGAAACAAGTAGGCAATAAAACATGTAAGTACTAAATTCCCAAAAACGTGGCGCAACATTGGAGTCGCTGACACGCCACGGCACCAAGCTTGGCTTATTTTCAGGATATTTTAAAACTTTTTAAACGATAAACGGTTAAACAATATAACCAAGTCTTCGGCGACACTACAAGCGGGAACCCAATCTAACGGTTCAAAGACAAGAATTCTTAAAGAGCCAAAAGCATGCTCGGCGGAAGACTAAAACATGGAGGATAATAACAAGTAACCAGCAGCTCGGCTCACAATGCTAGGCACCAAAAAGTGTTACAAGTACTACAGAGTATAAACTACTAGCAGTTAAAGGTTTACGATCAAGATATACACAAATACCAGGAACACGATCTAGTTGGCGGCTTAACCCGTCGTCCTTACAAAAAGGTAAACAAGAATAAGAGGCCATCAAAAACCACCTCTCCAGAATCAGCGGCGAATCAAAGGAGCACAGCACACGAACCACGGCTAGTCAGCAGCGGGACACTGCCTTGCTAGGATCTAAAAGCGATAAAAGGGAAAGGGTAAGTCATAAAGACTCGTAAGCTATTAATCATGCATGTCATGGCAAGATGCAACATTCAATACAAGATCGGAGTCATACGAGGCATAGAGTTATATATATCGGGATGCACATTGTTTTCACGTAAGTCGGCGTAAATAAATCACATAGAATAAGGATATGTGAAGCTAGAGCCGGGCCGCTACGTAGTTCACATACAAGCGTTATCGGAAAGTGCGGGTATCGAATGTGTGTAGTACATCGATGTGTGTCAGAGATGCAGGGATAGTCACCGGTGATGCTCTTAATGATTCTGACATGGGATCTACTTCCCCCCACTTGTGGCCACGGTGGAGGCGTGTGTGCACATAGTAGGCGGGATGCCGGTGGACTCATGCAATGCCAAGTAATATGTACTTAACAAAATTCTCAAGTATAGAAACGAGATCGACAAAAGCGATCTCGTTCGAGAATAATAAATTATTCTCATCAATCAACAAGTAGAGTTGAGTTCGAGCAAAGAGCGAACTCACATGTCAATCGGTCATTCATAATATGACGGTCAAGATCAAGCGAGGGCAATCATTTCAAGCTCAAGGTCTAGAATTATTATTCTCGGGAAGCAGCTTGAGCGTCGTAGGGATAAATCGTGAGCCGGTATTGTTCAATAGCTTCGCTAACCTTGACTCAGATTGAGTCGTCTCTAATAGTTCAACCAATAGAGTTAGGGGCCCTAAATGCATCACAAACTCTCTTCTAAGTTCTCGCATATATAATCGGCTAGGTTATTAATCCGTTTAACGACCGTAGTTACTAATTGTCGATAGTTGAGGTTCAAGGGACCGTAGTAATTATTCTTTCAATGTTATTTAAGCGCCAAGGGTCCAAATATTAATTATTAAGTAGGGGATCATGGAACACAATTTGTTCTAGGTCTAGGGTTCAATTCAATAAGATAATCAAGACAAGGCATGTGAAACCTAGAATTCCAAGTTTCCAAGAGTTATCAAAACCTATTAGTTCAAGAACATTAATTGCTCCTAAGGAAGCATAGAGCATACTTAATTCTAGGTATAGGTCTCAATCAACAAGATGGACACATAATCAAAATCTCGAAGGATCCATTCAATCTAGATCATGGCATGGCATGGAAAAGCATGGGAATCAATAGACAAGGGAATCATGGCAAGTCTAAGCATACAATCTAAAGAGGGAAATGTAAACACCTAGTCAAGGAAAAAGAAAGTTGAAGCTTACAAAATAATCGGGTAGAATTGATCTCCTCGTCGGGCTCACTAGGAACTCGTCACACCAATCTCACCACATCTCCACCTCACCAACCTGGCTGGGAGAGAGAGAGAAATCGAGATAATGGAAGGATTAAGCAAAGTCAACAAAGGAAGCTTAATATATGTTGCATGGTTTTAGTGGAATTCCAAGTGTCAGAGGAGGGCTTGAGATTAGGTCTAAGCTAGGTTGATTAGGGTTAATTAGGTTGGATTAGGGTCGATAAGCAAGGGGTTTAAGTGGCTAATGACACCACAAAGATTAGAAGCTGAAAATTCCGTAAAGGGGCGGGGAGTGAGGCGGGCGCCTCGTGAGGCCACATGCGGCCGCCTCCCTCTTGGAAGGTTTCTTCTTTTTTCATTTGCTCTCGGAGCGATGCGCCGCCTCGATTGAGCCATGCGGCCGCTGAACTTACAGGGCTTCAAAACTAGGCCTAAACAAGTCCTAAATGGTCCCAAGCTCATGGGCAACCATTCTGAGGTCTAACTACATCTCAAAACATGTCGAAACAACGAGGAACATCACCAGGAACAAGGTAGGATAAGGCTCGAGTCACGACGATTGGTTGGCGAATCAAACCCGGATCAAACACTAATAGAACTAGGGGAACTTGGGCATGGAATAAACTTGTTAAATCATGGTTATGACTTGAATACAAGTCAGGGGACTCAGGACAATTCGCACGTCGAAATACAGCGCAAAGCGAGGAGGGTGAAATCGCTAAAGGCCAAAACAAGGCAAGAAGGTTTCTAAACTTCCCAACAAACTTACTATGATCAAGGCGAGTGTTCTAGGTCATCTATGAAAGACAATAGAACCTAACTTGGAGTCTGGGTTGAGTGCAGGAGGCTAGGGCAACAGGAGGCATCACCAGAAAAATTTCTAAGCATAGGAGATGTTCAGCGCAAGGAATGAAATACGATAATAAGATTGGGGCAGGAGACAAGCCAGAGATATCTAATCATGTTAAGACATAATATACACAAGTTATCGGGGCATAGAACAAGT
>JABEVN020004455.1:0-13297 GCA_013146195.2 Codonopsis lanceolata | reverse complement strand
AGGCGGTCCACGTTAGACTTCTTATTTCCGCGCTTGATGCGTTTGTGAGAGCTCAAGGTTGCTCCTGGGACTTTTGTTAGTTAGTCTTTTATCTTTGGCAAGGGCGTTGGGAAGCAAGTCATATAGACTTGACTTGGGGTTTTTGTTGTTGTAGCAACTTAATGATTCGACACTTATGATCTTTTTGTATCCGAGCTTATATGTCGAGCCCGTTCATATGTTAATGGTTCGCTACGGTTTCTTCGCTAAAGCTCGTTTAATTATTATTGTTGTTGTTGTCTCGGGCATGTTGTGGCCGTTGAGTTTTTATAAGCATGTGTTAAAATTGTAGGAGTAGTTGTTGGGTTAAAATTTGTGGCGTCGCCGATGACTTGTTTATTTTAAGTTGTTTTTTAGGCCAAGTGTGGCAGAGTTGTTATTCGTTTGCGATGTTGCGCCACATGAATTTTGTAATCCCTACTTGTGCATGCTTGTGTTATTGATTATTTGGGCCGACACGATTCGGGATCTCGCATTGGGGTGTTAGAATTAATCCTGATAAATGGCTCACCAACACAATAAATTGGACCTATCGATGCACGAGGTGATAAGTTAGGACAGATTCTTACATGATCTAGGTGATAGATAGATCATAAATCTAGGTGACAGCTAGATTGACAGTTCCTGTGCTTAGGATTTAGAATGGATGAATTTTGAGGGGATGGAGGCTGAACCAATTGTTCAACAGACTATATCTATCTTTAGTGAACGAACCCAAGACATTGAATGATTATTATTATGAATTGAATATAAAAGAGATACAAGTGAAACCCAGAATCCTAGATTACCACCCACCATAAGATCTTCATATCTGTAATTACTGTCTAATTAGTTAAACATTTATAAATAGTAGTTTAGAGTAGAAATAAATATAAAAACCCCCTTTAGATTAATAATCACATTATCAATAAATTGCCTTTGTTAAGTGATCACTTGTCTCGTAGGTTCGACCCTTGCTTCCAATACTATTCTATAATAGTCTTGTCCACTTGCAAGGAAAAAGATTAATTAAAACATCGATCAATATACAAGGTGAAATACAATTTTGATGGAAGCATGGAAAGATTTAAGGCTAGACTTGTTGCAAAAGGGTACAATCAGAAAGAAGGAATTGACTACTCAGAAACTTTTGCACCTGTGGCCAAAATGGTGACTGTGAGAACCATCCTTGCCATAGCCAGTGCTCAAAATTGGGAAGTGCATCAATTGGATGTTGACAATGCCTTCTTTCATGGAGATCTTGAATAAAAAGTTTACATGAATTTACCACAAGGATAAAATCTGAAGAATAATATCAACAAAGTCTGCAAACTGAAGAAATAACTGTATGGTTTAAAACAAGACTCAAGACAATGGTTTTCTAAACTCACTGAGGTTTTACTTAATCTTGGATACACTCAGTCATTAGCAGCTTACTCTCTCTTTACTATCAGGAAAGGTTCAAAGTTTACTAATGTGTTAGTACATGTGGATGATATCTTAGTAGCTGGGAATGCCATGGAATCTATTATATTCCTCAAGCAACTACTACATGAAAAATTCAACATAAAAAATCTAGGACCCATAAAATATTATCTAGGTATAGAAATAATCAGATTTGTTGATGGTTTTCACTTGAGTCAAAGAAAATATGCCATGGACCTGGTAGAAGGAGCATGGCTCTTGAATACGAAGCCTTTCACGATTCCTTTTGACCCCAATGGGAAACTCTTACTCAATGAAGGTACCTTACTTGAGAATCCCACATAATACATGCATTTGGTTGGCAAACTCATATATTTGACTTGACAAGGCCAAACTTACCTTTTGCAGCACAATGTTTAAGCCAATTTGTCCAAGCTCGTAGACAACCACACCTGAAAGACTTTCACTGAGTCTTAAGGTATGTCAAAGCTTCTCCAAAACAAGGAATTTAATGTCCATCCTCCAATCAACTCAATTTGCAAGCCTTCTTTGACAGCGATTGGGCAGGCAATCCTAATGATATAAAGTCTGTAACTGACTTCTGCATGATGTTGGGAAAATCTTTAATCTCCTGGCAATCTAAGAAGCAGACAGTTTTCTCAAGGTCCTCCACAGAATCTGAGTATAGAACCTTGGCAACTGCTAGCTATGAAATCATTTGGTTTCACAGCTTGCTGAAGAATTTACAAGTTCAATTACCTGCACCTATTCCAATACATTGTGACAGTTCCTCTGCCATAGCAATGGCCAACAATCCAGTCTACCATGCTAGAACCAAACATATATAATTGGATTGTCATTTCATTTGGGAGAAAATCAAGAATGGCCTCATATCCCTTCATCACATATCCACTAAGAACAAGTTGGCAGACATATTTACAAAATTCTTGGGGAAGAACCTACATTGGAATTTATTGTCCAAGTTGGGGTTGGTCAGCATATACACACCCTCAATTTGTGGGGGAGGTATTAACCATGAATTTATAATGAAACTCAATAACCTAAAGTTCAAGACTGGAGAAAAAGTGAAAGCCAAAGCTAAATATGGGGAATTGAATACAAAATGGAAGAATTATATGAAGGCTACCACAATAGAAAGTACAAGTACTTGGATGTAGATTTTCATTCATAAAAAGGGTCTCTTGTAACTAGGCAGTTAGTTTAGGGTTAGGAGTCTTATTAGTCGTTATTTTTCCTTCACCTTGTCTGATAAGGGTTTTAGTTTAGTTAGTATTTATAGGACTTTCGTATCTCTCTTTCACTGCATCAATAATACAAACAATTTTATTCCCTAGCCAGTTAGTATATTTTACCTTTCTTTACAAACTTAGACAATATGGCATACACTGTCAAATCAGCCTTCTCCATCCACACCTTTTACCTTTTTCTCCTTCCCATTTTCTTGCCTCTTTCATACTTTCTCAATGAAGTATTGCTAGGAATATTTCTGTGCAACATATCTGCAATACATGGTTGCATATTCCAACACAGTGACTTCCTTGTTTCCATTATAACATCATGTTTCAAGAGTGGCTAAACGGGTTGCGTACCGAATAGTGTGATAACTCACTGAAACACTGTTATACGTCTTAGACTAGGCAGTCGTCGTCGCACATATTCCAAGTCATCGTCCTACCCACTGTCGACATGTTCACTCAATAAATGGATTAGCCTGACAAGTACCAACTCCAGTAGAATTCACTCTAGCAGATATGATATAGTGCAGATATTTAATATTTGCTAAGTTCTTCAAAAATCTACTACTCATGTGATGCTAAATTCAAAGGAGGAAACTAGTAGATCTCCAATCATTCAAGGTTAGGAAGATTTACAAAAGATTCTCAGTAGATCTTCCTAACAACTAAGATATTCGCATCGATGTCCGAGCCTTCATTCATACCACTGGACATTCCATCTTATGTGTTTGATCTCGGTCTTTAACCTACAGCTCTACAAGATCATCTACAATGCACTTCTCACGACAACATGTCTAAATGGCTTGTCAAATCAATCAGCCTAACATTCAGACTAAATCAAGACAAAATATCTTAAACAAGATTTTTAACTAACAGATTATACAATGCATCCAAATGCATTAAAGATCTAACACTCTAACGGTGAGAAGATTGTCCAAAGTTTCGACGGATCTTTTGTTTTCTCACCCTATCAAAATAATCTCTCGTTACTTCTCAATGTGTAGAAGAAAAAGGTAGAGTGGTGCATCTATAGAACAACATAAAGAGTGAGAAAGAACAAAACTGAAATTGACAAGGCAAAGAAACAGTGCTTAGTCAAGAACTCCCTTTTTGACTTGAGTTCTTTTCTCCTTTGAAAGACTTTGTCTCTTCTGCTCATAGAATCCAAATCTACAATTAGAGATTAAGCACTGAATCGTGAAGGTGAAGACAAGCTGTTTCAAGATGTCCAAGGAAGATCCCAAGCCGATAATCCACATTGCATTCATACCAGCAGAATTGTACTGTGTTGTAAGGGCTGTCGGTTGTGTGATAATGAGTCGTCAGAGTGGGTCGAGTGCTATGCATTCAGTTGTTCAATTACCAGCTAATTGAACAGTCCATAATATTCTCTTTTCACAAAGCTGTTACCATTTTACTCATATATTCCATTACCTTAGGTATTTGGGATAGTATGGGTGCAAGTTTCAATATATGTCTTCCCTTTCCCCTGGCTTCTTATTTTCCATGAAACCCCGCATGGTAGCTTACGTTAGAGAGTCTAGGTTAATGTACTAAGCATGTTCATCATTTGACAAAACTTTGTTGAATTCAATACATAACATAAGTTTTTCTACATTCATTCTCTACTTCACTTACCTATCTAATCTTGTCTTATTTCTTAATGCACTCTGCTTATGGAATGGTTGTATGTATTTGATTAAGATTTAAAGTCTACTGTTATTATGTAATTAAAATTTTTTATTTACAAATACTTTAATCTTGAATGTTGTATATTTGCTATTTATCTTTCCGCTGCTATAACTGTTTTTTTAGCAAATAATATAACTAACACAAATTTGATACATCAGACTTGCTGCTTTGGTTTCTACTACTTTGTAAACCAAAAGAGATCCATCGTGCCTAAGAAATATTTCATATTTGTTCATACTATTTATTAAAAGTGGGATGAAATTTTTAATGAAGACAACCGAGGCTATTCACCCCCTTCTAGCCTACGTACTGAGCATATTATAGGGACCAACACGTATTCATTCTTTAACATTTCGAGGGACTGAAGAAGAGTAAATGTTGAGGAATCAGTAGGTTTTGAAATATTGAAGGAATGTGATTCTTCTAGGCACCTCTTTCTTGATGGCTTCTTGATTATTCACTATTGATTTAGCTCAGGTTTGCTCTTATTTCATTTCTTCTACTTGCCTTCGACATCTCACCTATTATAGATACCCTAAATTCGTACCCCTAATTTGTAATGTATTAAAAATATAATTTATAAATTAAATGGAGTAATGAACGTTAAGTTTTCGTTAAGTTTCAGGGGGGCCAAAGCATCAAAGAAAAAAAAAAAAAAGGTAAGAAGAAAAACTGATGACAGAGGGGGGAAAGGGTAACAATTTTTCAAAGGAAATCAAGTCAGGGCACGACACCAACATATTTGGGTGCCGCGCCCAATTCTGCTATGTTCGCGTGTTGGAATATGTTTGTTGAATCAATACTTACTCCTTTGCATATTCCGAAACTTTTTGATTTACTTGTTCCAATTACTGCATGTCATAACAAGTGGCTAAACAGGCTGCATACCGATTAGTGTGGGAACTTGTTTGACATCGCATAGGTCTTAGACTAGGTAAGTCTGTGTCTTTATCCTACTCTTATATGATGATCATCAGACTAGCGATTCCAGTACACCAGCACTAGCAGACCTGCTACAGAGTGAAAGGTCTCCTAAAGAATCGTCACCAGCAGACATGCTATGGTTTGATTGTTCATACCACAGTTATGTCAACCAACAGTCTTATCTCCTGGAAGACATAATATTTAGAAAGAACATCATACCAGCAGACCTTTAATCTGCATGTACGACAACAAGAAAAGGTTGCATCTGTTCAGAAATGATAAAGTGCTCAAGCTTTAAAAGTCAATCTAACTTTAAAGCCTGACATCTCAAGACCTACAAGATCTAGTTGCATATTGTTCTACATTATCCAATAGATATCCTCTTTCTACATTTGGTCCGAATATTCAAAAGAATCTACATTATTGGACAGGCCATTTTTCAATGTACTATCCATCAGACCTATTTTTCATAGACACATCAATTTAGTCTGATAGGTAGTTATTCAAGATCTTCAAAGAAAAATCTTTATCCAATAGACTTCAACGTAAACACTATTCCAATGGATAGAAGATCACTCAACATATCTCAATGATCTAAAAAACCAAGTCTATAAAAGAAAAATCTCTTCTCCCCTTCTCAATAGAGAGATCATAGCGTTATCGAGTAGATCAACAAGGCAGTGAGATCCACAAGGAGATCATCTTCAACAATGATCTACTTAGATCTTCACAAGAAATCATGGTGAAAGAACCTAGACTTTAGTAAAACACTTTCTGTGGATTGCTAGGAAGAAAAGAGAAAAGAAGAAGAGACAGATCAAAAAATTAACAAGAAAGAGATCGGTGTCTTGATCAAGAACTTACTTCTTGATTTGAGTTCTTCAACCTCCTTCGAAGATCTCAGTCTCTAACAAAGCTTCAAAGATTTCATTCTCAGGCTAGAGGCCAAGCACTTCAGATTCGTTGAAGATAGATCTTGAGCAAACCTCTGCTAAATTTTAATATAAGATATTTATCAAACTTAGCCTTGAATTATCTATTAGCATTTATAAACTGTTTTACTCCTTTGAAAGTTATCCTCTCATGATTCCCTAAACCTGCATTTGGAGAAGGATTAAGTATGTTGTTGTTCTGATCATATATTCATTTATAGCTACTTATGACTTCCTTGATAAATCTGTTTTGCCTCAATCTTTCCGCTGTCAAAACCTTTTGTAGGCTTTCAGTTTATTAGCAGTCTGCCAGTAGAGAACATTACTCTGCTCAGAGCAAGTCTGCTGATCTGGACTATTAGTAGACATTCTTTTTCTGTAGATTACATTTGCCTTTGTTCTTTATGAATAATCTAAGAATATTTTTAATTAGCATTGTAAGCTATTTTCCACCCCCCTCTAGCCTATTTGAGCATACTTGTGGACTAAGACTACACCTTGATTTGTTCTGGGCAGCCTGCTGCTTCGTCACTGCGTACGTCCTCCGATCACCTTTGCCACCTGTTACTGAGCTCCCTTCACCACCTATAAAAGAAGAGGCCCGACACCTTCATTTCATAAACAAAAAACATCCCCTCCTATATCTCTCTTGGAAGGCTACGAAGAAGAGCCTCCTTCCTTGCCTAAAACAATCGAGCCTTGCCTGCTTGCCCCTATATCCTCCTGCCTGCCTGCCCCTGTAGCCTCTTCTCTTACCCGAGAAAGCAAGTCTCCTCCTCTCCTCGCCCAAGCGAGCCTTCCTTGCTCCGATAAAACCTCCATCCTTACCCCAACAAGCGAATCAAAAACCTAAATAGCAACGTTACTCTGCCGAAATCTTGCTAAAACACTCATATATCCACCGCCTTTGCCTATTCTGGGCATAGCGCAACATACCGCCAACAACAACAAAAACAACAAAATTAAAAGACTTCCATTCTAGTAAGGACATGGGAAGCACACGTAGATCACCTAAGCCTAGGTGTACCAGGTTCAGACACTCACGCTCCAAGAGGTATGTTCTGTCCCCATAGTTATTACAATTCAAAGTATGTAAATAAAATGTAGATATTTATGCTTCGTGGGCCTGTAAATATTATATTATTTGTACATACTATTAAAGTGTATTCTCTTTCCCGTTTATATTTAAAGTTTAAACTAGTCATAATATTCTCACGTTTAGCTAATTGCTCTCCTTTGTACATAATGTAGATAAATTGTATGATTAGTATAATTTTATTTTGTAAATTAGTTTGTAAAATAGTTGTTATTATATTCTAATTTTGTTATTTTATTACATTCTTGTTTAGATGAATATAATATAAGTCTTTCTTACCTTCCATTTGAGAGTTTGAAAGGACGGGTTGGGTGTCTAATCCCTTCCTAACTCGTAACTTAGCCTCTGAACCTTCATTTTCTGGTATTTTGGGTTTTTCTACATTTAACCTTAAAATAGAGGTGTCGACTCTGTACATACATTTTTATTGTCCACAACGAGGCCAAACGTATTCAACGCGCCAATGTTTTGAAACCACTTGCTTTTCATGTAGCGAGGGCAGGCTCGAAACAGGGTTCTCACAATGGAGATTCAGCTGGGGACGTTTTTTTAAAAAAAACAAAAGAGAGCTAAACTCATTTTTCTTTTGGGTTGTTAATATGGTTGTTTTTTATTTGTTATTCTTTCTTTTATATATAAATTTCATTCGTTCAAAAAAAATAAAAAATAAAAAAAATAAAAAAAGGTAATTTAATTCAAAACAAAATTTATTTCAATTCAAAAGAAAAATTCTCTTCTTTCAAAAAAAGTGCATTTTCTCAAAACGAAAAAATAATAATTTCTTTTTCAATTTTTTAATTAAGTTTTAAAATCTCTCTTCTTTCAAATTAAAAAAAAATCTCAAAGCAAAAATAAAGGTTGCTTCAAAACAAATGGGGAAAAAATCTTTCTACAGAGTTTAACTACGATGATCTGAGCCTCAAAATGAGGAACGTAGACTGCTTTTGGGTCTGGTTAAACGTTTTGAGTTACTCTTCAAAAAGAAAAGGGAAAAGAAGAGTGTTTTAAAAAAAGAAAAAAAAAGTTTTCAAATAATATATTTACAATACAGTGCATGCTTAGTTTACATTTCTTTCAACAAATCATTTTTTGTAAACAATAGATAAATAAAAGAAATAGATGACTCACACACGTGCACACACGTATGGATTATGAATTGCTACCTTTTTTCCATAAGCATGTATACCTCGCTAGGACACACCTTGACCGGTCATTTGTTTTTATATCTTGAAATCCCTAATCAATCCTATGTGCACAAAGCAAAAAAAGAAAAAGAAAAGAGAATTGTTGTTTTTTTTAAAAAAACATTGGCCAAAAATTAGTAAAATGATCACACACAAAAAACAGAGGGGTTCACCCTTTGAAAAAAAATATTCAATGTGATCATAGGCCAACAAAAAAAAAAATATGTACAGTTAGATTGATCGTGAATTTTGTGATATATTCCTAGATCATCTGAATGGTGGATCCTAAAAAAAGTATAGGCCCTTCTATGAGAACCCTATTTCGAACGCCGCACCTCACTACGTGCGAAGCGAGTGGGTTTCAAAATATTAAAGCACGTGAAATATACTTGGCCTCGTCATGGACTCTAAAATTGTGTATGCATAGTCGCCACCTCTATTTTAAGGTTAAATAGAAAAAACCAAAAATGCCAGGAAGTGTAGGTTCGGGGGCTAAGTTACGAGTTGGAAAGGGGTTAAGCTCCCAGTTCGACCTTTTGGTCTCATACTAAGTTCTGCTAAAAACATACTTAGTTTTGTTTGTTTAGTCTAGAAAAATATGTTATATATATATATATATATATATATATATATATATATATATATATATATATATATATATATATATATTGGAAAATGGAAGAAATGTATTTTAATTACTATTTGGGCATAATTACGACTATTTTATGATGAATTACTATTTAAAGTGTACTAGTCATGATAATAACTTATTTTAATATTTTATGCACATTTAAATAAATACAGCTTTATTTAATGTTTTAAACGAATGAAAAGATTTTTTTTATTAATATAAACTAGTATAAACTAATTACTTTAAATAATATTTACAAGCATAATAAATATTTATATCTATATTTTATCTAGTTTAAAATAACTGCGGGACAGAATGGTAGGTCGATACTTACCTCTTGAAACGTGTGTAATTGAACCCGACATATACGCCTAGGCTTAAGTACTCTAGGTGTTTTTTAGCGTGCTTCCCCTGTCTTCTCGAGAGAGAAAGTCTTTTTTTCTTTATTGTTGTTACTTTTGTGGTTCTTGTTCTTGTTGTTGCTTTTGTTGTTGTTGCTATATCTTCGTAATATCTGGGTAGCGTAACCACAGTTTTTGGCTTTTTAGATCGGTTATTTAGGCGGGACGGAAGAGCTCATTTTCTCGGACAAGGGAGGAGGTTGCCGGCGGAGGCTTTGGAGGCGAGGCGATGGCTCGAGGGGCTCGCTTGCACAAGGAAAGGGAGGAGGCATGATGTTGCCTTTGGCTCACTTCACGAATGAAAGGAGAAGAGAGGAAAAAGGAAGCCAGGATGAGAGGCTTGGGGTGTGTGGAAATGAGGAGTTGAGGGCCTCTATTTATAGTCAGAAATCAGGCCAGGCAATCTGTGAAGACTAGGCTAAGAAGCAGGTACTCTGTGCTAAAATGATGGACCATGCAACGTACACAAAGCAGCAGCTGGGGGAAGGAAGAAACATAATAGGGCGTGGCAGATGCAGGTTTGGGCGCCGCACCCCGACTTGAATTCCTTCATAAAATCTTCAATTTTCATTTTGCCCCCAGCTTGTTATCTTTTTCATTCTTTGCGCTTTGGCCTCGAAAGGTTAATAAGGGTAATGCGTTCGTTAGTCCATTCGTATAAAATATATATTTTTAGGACATTTTATGAAATGAGGGTTACTGAAATTGGGGTGTCTACACCTTCGCCGCAGAGATTTGTCCAATCTTGGGAGATCGAAATCTGGTGGAAAACGTTGGGCCTATACTTTTGAGAATGAATCCACTATCACAGGACTTAATTGTCAAAACAAGTTATGCTTGTCCGACCAAAACATATGGTGTTTTCTGTGTGTTCGTTTTTCAAAACATGTAAAGACAAGACATGACCCCCTCACCATTACCTTCAATTTCAATCTCTAAATTTCTTTCTCATCTTAACCTTTCACAAATGCATCCCTAGTCGATTAGTGCATCATTCACTCTCGATTTCAAAAAAAAAAAAACAATTTCATTGAGTCCTACTTCAAGATGTCGAGGTTTACCACTTCAAAAAAAAAAAGGTGAAAAAGAAAAAAAAATACCGATAGGGAGCCTTGTCTTGTTAGCCTACTCCTTCACATCTCCATAAATGGTCGGCCTACACTCTTTCAATGGTTGAGCTGACGCAAGGATCATGAGAAACAATGCAAGTCTATGGCTTTCTTACCTAATTGGTGTCCTTTTTGTCATAATCACCCATTTTTGTGCCTCTGACTCAATCCTCGTTGATTATGCTCGCGAGTCTTTTTGTTCTTAATTCTTTCGAAGTCAAACCAAGTCCTCAAATTGGGGCTTCCAAAATTCTTTGAATATATTCAAGTCAAGTAAATTGCTATTTGACTTAATTCTTTAGAGCTTGTCTTATCTTCATTCGGTCTTTGAGCGTCACTTATCGCCAAGTATCCCTTGGTTGTCAATCTTCTCAAAAATGATGATTCGATTCATTTGAAAACATGATAAATCTATACGAGTTTATGATGAATCATTTCAAAGATACCGGCCCACAAATTATTAGCAAACATGAAATTCAACAAAGCAAACCATTCGTCTTGACAAAGATCACCTTCGACCCATTGCGGCCGAACTGTTAATAGCACACTAGGGCTTTCCACCATACACCAAAACCCTTTCAAACCCCAAGCCTTGTTAAAAAAAAATCAAAGTCCCAAGCCATGTTTAAAAACCAAATCTATCCCTTTCCAAATCACAAACCTTTCTTTGAAAACCTACCACATCTATATTAGCCAAATAATCATTTCCATGATCAAGCTTCCCAAAGCTGGGGCTGACTTACCTGTACGCTGGTAAAAAGTGATTGCCCTTTTGCTCTCAAAAGAGAGAGAACATTCCTTCATCTATTCTTTTCATAATGTTCCGAGAAGTAAAAAAAACGAAAAAATAAAAAAGAAGAGAGAAAGCCCACTAGGAAGAAAAACCCGCAAGGGCAGCCTTGGTAAAAGTTAGAGCACAAAAAGAACAACAAAAAAATCTCTCCGGAGCTAGTCCATCATTTGTCCATGTGGGTCCCAACGGGCACAATAATAAGCTAGAAGGGGGGGGGGTTGAATAGCTTTTTATACACTTAAAAACTTTTAAGTAAGTTCTTTGAAAAGTACTTACAATCTATTGAAAAGATTGAAGTAGCGGAAGTCTTTCAAGGAAGCTTGTTTAAGTTTGCCGATAAGGACTACCGGTAGACCTTAACATGTTACTTAAGTTTTGCCGTTAAGGATAAAGATAAACAAAGTAAGAAGCAGTTCAATAAGTAGACAAACAGTAAAGGAATTAACACAAGTATTTTGGGATGGTTCACACTATAAAGAGTGCTACGTCCACCACCAAGGCAGTCAACCTTGGATTTAAATAGTGCACTATGTTTTCCACTAGATCTATTACAAAGAATATTCCCAATGGATCGTGTACAAAATATTGACTTGTGTTTGGGGGTTAAGGAGTTAAATATATGTGTAAGTAGGATATTTAATTCGTGTAGAAGAATAGTTTAGAATGAAAACAACAAGAAGTACAAAAGTAAATGTTGATGCACAGCTTCTTGTTGTTGACGAGGACTTCTTGATCGTTTAGGATCTCTTGAATGCTGAAAGTGTTAAGACTTAGAGTTGTTGTAGATTTTGAGCAATTAAATCGAGTGTATTTCTTGGTCTTTAATGGCGACATTTATAGCGGGAGCATTCGGAGATCCGTTGGAGAAGCGAAGTCGACTTAAACGGCTCTATTAGGTTGAATACATTAAATGCATGGAGCTGTCTATCAAGAAATTTGTCTTCACAGATATCGAGCAGGGAATGGGCACAAAGATCTTTTGCAGAGACTGGAAGTTGGGCAATCTGGATGTCAGATCTGTGAGAGTTGTTACAGATAGTAGGTGACAGTTTGCTTTCATGCTTTTATTGTTCAGTCTGCGAAAGTCTTCCTCGCTTTAGGAAAGTCGCCGGCTAGTCTCGAGATGTCAGGGAATGTCTCAATTTAAATTCAAACTGATAAGGATAAATTTAAATTGATCCATTAAAATTTCTTACTTGACCGGACACGTCATGATTGGCCAGAGTGTAGACACAGAGGTTTGCAAGTTGTAGGTTGTAGCGAGGTCTTAGGTGAAGCTTTGAAGAGGTCTTCCGTGAACTGTGAAGTCCTATAAAAACCTCTATACTTGGCAAAGTTCTATACGGTTGCCACGCTAATCGATGCCTGACCCAATTAGCCACCGATGTATAAAACTAATGTAATGTATGGCGAGATATATACACTAAATACAAAAGTATCAACAATCTCCTCCTATTTATATTTGGTCATCATTACTACAAATGAGGGCTATAACCGACTATGTGATGGATAATAACATGTCTAAGAGAATTTATTAATTTTATAACGAGAAGACATGCCTCATCAATCAAGAGAGCACCAGTGTAAAAAGACTAATCTAAGTGCACAAAAGTAAGGAAATCATAGAGCATCACACGAGATTAGTAGCAAACAGTTCAAATAAATTTAAAGCGAGTGTTTAAATTCTAGCGGATATTTAGAAAGGTAATAACAATAATTTAAACAATAGATAATTTTGAAAGGCAATTAATCTTCATAGCGAGGAGGTTTAATTTTTACGAGTTTTCAAAATAAAGATAGCTCTGAAAGTTAAGGGAAGAACATATACAATTTACC
>JABEVN020004454.1:0-13299 GCA_013146195.2 Codonopsis lanceolata | reverse complement strand
TCGGACTTTGTGGCTGCGGCGGCATCTACCACAATATCAATGTTGGGCGGGGGAAGTCATCTTTGGGCGATGCTTTGTTGAGGTCGCAGTCTACAGTCGACTTTCCGTTGGGCTTAGGAGCAGTCACTATATTGGACGGCGAGGTCGGTGCCTGCATTCGACTACCCGAATGAAGTTGACGCTGCAAATGCTTTCATGATTTCTCTTCGACTTGTAAGTGACCATTCTCGCTTAATGCTAAGGAGCTTTGATCGGGCGAGCATCCGGATATGTGTGGAACTCGTGCTCGACTATACCGATCCGTGCCGGCATATCTTCAGAGACTGTGCAAAAATGTCTACGAATCTTTGAGGAGATCGATGAGTGCCTTTCTTTTGGGCCTTGGAGGTCGCCGATTCCGATCTCTTTGACTTCATTATCCGCCCCCACGTTGATGATGGACAAGTCTTCGGCTGATGAATGGCTCGCTCTCGGTACTCAACCGACTTTGCAAGCTCAAGTAGATAATTTTTATCTTTTGGGTCCATTTTATTAAATGACTCATTATCGAATTATTATCATTTAATGTGTCTTTTAAAGTAGGTGCAACCAGGAATAAGCAAAGACATTTATATTATTATTAAAAGCATACTGCATGGGGTTATTACATTGTTGAGACCTGGCTCGAGATCCTCAATCTGATTGGTAGATGACCAATCCGTAAAGCTAGGGAAAGGAGTGGGGGATAGTATATCCGAAGCGGTCTACAGTGTGTCTCGAGGTGTCGAGGAAGCGGACCGGTCGTGGTGTACCAGTGCAGGAGGCTTATTAGAAATAGACTCGAACTCGCAGGAGCTTTTCATAATCGGTGCCTCGTCTATCATACCCGTAAAGCTGTCTCCTAGGCAGAGTCATCATCTAGCGGGGCAAAGCATAATCATCTTGGTCTATAGACCAAGTATTTTCAATAGTGGCAGTCTTATATGCGGTGAAGCTACGGGGCTCCGGGTAACTTTGTTCCATACTATACGAGAGAATCTTGACATCCTCAAAGACTTCCCATCCGGGCACCTTTTCCCATTACGGTCTATCCGGGTTAGGAAACATGAGATAGGTTTCGTTTCCCCTTTCGTACAAAGTAACCATTTAAGGTTTTCTATAGGGTTGGAGAGGGGGATATTCATAAGGGCGCTTTTCTCTTTACGCCTTTCTTTTCTCACGTTGTTTCATGATGATCAAGCTGACTTCAAATTTGGAGTAGGCTTGTATCCTAGACCGAAAGGAGGATACATTCCTTAAGTTCATCTTGGACTAGATTAACTAACCTTCTGCGATTTCTCTGAGAGACCTAGACCAGGCATATAATTCATTTTTGGAACATGTTTAAAGGGACCATGTTTCCTAGGAAGTGACCTTCTTTCCAATGATGTCGGTTTCTCGGCCATATTCAATGGCATTGACCACGGCTTGGGGATAACCTCAAAACCAGAAGAAAAATACCGGTGTCCTCATGTTCTATCTCGAGGATTGGGATATCCTCGCTTTCCTTATTCTCCACGATCTTGTCGGCGGAATAATTACTATGTGGTCATCGTGGATGAATTTGATACGCCGGTGTAATGAAGAGGCTACCCCTTTACCCCATGAATCCAAAGGCGTCCCAACAACAAAGGTGCTAAAGGTGGGCTGGTATATCCAGGGACTTGGAACTCAACAACTGGCATGTTTAAGGGCCCAACGGTTAACATTAAAGTAACCACCCCAAGACACATCGTCGACCGGTGTTGTCGTATGCCTTACCGGCATGCGAGGAAGGAGTGAGTTCTGATATCTTTATCCCCAGCTTGGCTAATGTGCTGGCGGGACATACATTCAGTGAAGACCCATTATCTACCAAAACTCAGGGAACCCGTTTCTCCAAAATTCCCACAGTGATATGAAGAGCATCAATGTGGTTAGTTCCTTCCCTTGGTAGGTCTAGATCAGTGAACATTATTACGTTCCCGAAGTGGATGTTCCCGATCATCTAAGTAAGTTCATTTGGGGAGGTTTCAATAGGAATGACTGCCTGACTTCGAGACTTAGCTAGCGTATCATGGTGGGTCTTAGAAGCACACAATAAGCCCTAGATGGAAATGTTGGCTTGAGTTTTCTTCATCTTAGTCAATAAAGTATCTTCCACCATTTTAGCCCCAGTATCTGTTACTTGATCTTTTCCAGAGTGGTCACCTCTTTCGTGGTTTGGCCGTAGGTTCGGCCGGATCGGGTAAGGTGGCTAACATCTCCACCAACCCAAGTGGCTTTTTCAATGTTACAGGTGTTTTGGCTACCAAGGATGGTGTCCCAAGAGAGCATATTACAACTAGGCTCTTTTATGGATAAGGATGGAGGAATAGGAATGAGGATATATGGAAGTGGATGTTTATTTATTTCAAACTTGGGCACACAAAGGTTTTCATCAACCTCAATCATATTGATTTGAGGTAAAGGGTTATTGACTACATTTGGTCTGGGTGGAGGCTTTTCAATAACTTTATCATCTATTAGGTCCTGGATAGCATTTTTGAGGATGTAATATTTATCGGTGAGGTGACCACTGGAGCGATGATATTCAGCGATCGGGCATGGTTCCAAGTCCTGGCCAGGGGGTTAGGCGGCTTATAATTCTCCAACGGCTTCAACACTCCTTGTGCCATTAGCCCTCGCAATATCACGATCGGGAGCTTAAGGCGGTTCATCATAGTGCCTGCTCACCCCCTGCTCTCGATTTCTCGAAGTTTACGGCCGGGCCATCATTTGCTCCCAATGTATTGACAGCACTGTCAGGACCCATAATACCATGGAAGAGCTATAATTTTGGGTAGAAAATGGGTTGAGGCATTTCCTACCATATTGACGGCTAGTTCTGGTGCGGCTATCTTTCCTTTGGAGTAACGGAAAGAACTAGGAGACGTATTGGTTTTCAGTTGGTCAGTCTATATATCATCATCAATACGGGCTCCTATCTCCACTATTTCTTTGAAATTGGTGTAGGGGAGGTACCGCATGTGTTCCGTAAATGGGTCGAGATTTTTGATGAACATTCTAAGCATGACTCGACCGGATCAGTCAAAGGTCAAAGTGCGTGCCTTTCTTCCACCGACTTCAAATTCGGCATGTTTCCTTTTCCCGTTGGGTGCACGATTCAAGGTAGCTTCTATTTTTAGGGCTGGTGTTATCTTTGTATCTTTCAAGGAACGCTTCGGCTATCTGGTCCCAGGTATTCATGGTGCTGCTGTCACACAACATTAACCATTGTTTGGCAGCTCCTATCAGGGTGAGGTGAAAATTTGAAGCCATAGCCTCAAAGCTAGCTCCCCTTGATCGCATGCCTGGAATAAGACTTCAAATGGGATATAGGCATCGGTCCCATCAAACTTTTCTATGTCGGGCATCTTGAATTTTGAGGGCAGTATTGCTGAAGGTTGCAATGTTAGGGCCCACGTAGAAAATTCCCCTTTATTGAGAATTTTAAGTAGCATGGCCTTCATATTTTCCATATCGGCCGCCATTTTGGTGGCTGGGGGAGTTGGCTTTTGGTATATACTAGCTGGATTTGGGAAGGCTGGGTTATTCCCTGGTTGAAGGTTTTGGTGAGGATTTTGGGCTGGTGGGTTTTGGGTAGTATATGGATTCTGGGTTAATGGATTTTGGACAGTATAAGGATTCTGGGTTGGATATGGGTATGGGGCTGGATAAAAGTCCTGAGTTGGTGGGTTTTGGACAGTATAAGAATTCTGGGTTGGTGGGTTTTGGGTAGTATATGGATTCTGGGTTGGTGGGTTATTGACGGTTTCAGCCGGGCGACCAGGATCATTGGAAGGTAAATATGTGGTAACTTGGCCTGGTGGGTTAAAGCTTTTTGGGTCCATATGTGGGCTATTTAGGAATGGGTTGATCATAGGAAAAAGGAGGTCGTTTGGATTTAGGGTATTTGGGGGAGGATATGATGGATAGGACGGGTAAGGATAGATATTTGGGTAGTAGGGACTTGGTGAAGGATTGGGATTAGGGGTAGTGGTAGTATTTGGTGGGTTAGTGTTTGGCTGAGGAGTTGGGTTTGGAGGCACCTGAGATATGGATGCTTCTTGGGGAATTGTAGGGGAAGAGTTCACCTCACCACTAGATTTTAAGCTTTGTACTGCACTAGCCATTTGACTCATCGCCGCACTCCAACTTTTGGTCAAACCATTCCTCGCATTGCCGGAGTCGAACATACCCTAGAGCCCCGAATATGTACCCATAGCCGATCTGCTCACTTTCTGCCGCCATACCACTCCGGACTGCACTCCTCCGAAGGCCCGATTATGCCCCCTGCTCGATCCAAAGCGATACCCTCTGCGATTTTCACTACTTTCCCGTATCAATCGGCCAAGATATTATCTCTTCCTTTCCAAATTCGGGCCAGGTTTCTGAGGAAAATGGGGTTTGGAGGTATCAGAAGGCTGGTTGGAGGCTGTCTGGGCTTGGAATACAGCGTGCCTTTTATTGGTATATTTTATTTTATTTTATTTTTGTTCCCTACAATTGACCGGATAAGCACCCGCTTTATTTTGCCTCTCGGGACTTTTCCCCTGGAACAAGGGATTCTTTCTCCGCAGTATAGGACCAACGTATTCCACCACGCCTCGACTCCCAGGATGGGATCGGTCCTGTGTGAAGGGCCTATACTCTTTCAGATCCACCATCTGAAATGGTCTAGGTCGAGCATCTGAGCATTATAAATCAGCCCATGTTTGTTTATATATATATATATATATATATATATATATATTTTTTTTTTTTTTTTTTTTTTTTTTTTTTTGACATGGGCTGATTCACGATCCAAAGATGCAAAAGTCGGTCGGTCGGTCTGTGAAGTGTCTTGAAAAACTATATGCATTCTAGCGTTGGCTTATGCAGGGGGTAGGCTGGCCATGGTGTAGGGTAACAGTTCGGAATATATCTATATGCGTGCACGTGTGTGCGGTATCTAAAAAGCGGTAAAGTCTTTATTTATTTACAAATACATGAACAGAAAAATAAAGCAGATATGGCCTGTCTTGCTGTTGTGTGTGGATTTTCTCGGCTTTTTAATTGGAGCGCAAGCAAGCAATAATATCATATTTAAAAATAGAAAGAAAAGTGGGGAAACTATCTATCCCTATTAATTACAAATTTTGATCTTATGTCCCCAAAATAAAATGACATAATGAATGCAGATATGTACAAATGTACAAAATAAAATGAAAAAGAACAGAAAGGAAATAATAATAATATAGGGCCGGAAATAAAATAAAGCCCTGGCCTCTTCGTTGTGCTGTCCGGAATTTATTTGTAACATATATTTTTTTTTTTGACCTTTCGAAAAAAAAAATTTATATTTTTTTTTGAATTTTTTTTAAACACACCTGTAACAGTTATCGGAGCAAAACTGCTGCAAGATGGAGGATCATATCCACAAATATAGGCACAGATGTATAGGAAAACTATATTCAAATGCGTAAATTAACATAACAAGCATACTGCAACCAGAAACAAATAAAAACAAAAAAGTTTTATTTTATGAGTCTAGCCCTCCATTTTATTTAAAATAAAACAACTCCCCAAAGAGTCGCCACCGTGAGGTTCCCGGGTGCGACTCAAGGCCCCACGCGTGCCCTTGGATAGGGGTGCGGCGTGCGTCAGGATGCGGGACACCTTGCTCTCGTTTCATCCTCCCTTGTTTGGGAAGACGAAATCAAAAGTGCGAGAGGAGTGCTGTCTATGTTAGCGCGTTTGAATGCGCTTCGGTTGCCTTTAGTGGATTTTTTATCCAGTATGGGAACTTATGGTTTCCCGCATCAAGTTATCCCTTTTTTAGGGGATACCAGGATATGGGAATGCATTACCCTTTCATTCTCATTTTCCCTTTTTTAGGGGAAAACGGAAAAGTGCAAAAAAGGATATTGCAACGCCCCCACTATGGATTTTATTAAAAATAGCCTTATGGCCCGTTTCAGATCACTATGGGATCTTTGGGTTTCCCGCATCAAGTTATCCCTTTTTTAGGGGATATCAGGATATGGGAATACATCACTCTTCCATTCCCATTCTCCCTTTTTTAGGGGAGAACGGAAAAGTGCAAAGAAGGAGTGTTGCGAGGCCCCACTGGATCTGAAAGTTTTAGAGTCGTCATCTTTATTTTAAGGCAAAATAAAGCAAAACCAAAAAAAATAAAAATAAACAGAGAAAAAGAAACGGGTTCGGAGGCTAAGTTACGAGTTGGGAAGGTGCTAGGCACCCAACTCACCCTTTCGGTCTCAAAAGTGGTTTTTGGCTGAAGTATGCTTATTGTTATATTTATTTAGCAAATAAATAAAGTATTAAAAGACGGAAAATTAAAACAAATACATCCATGGCTTCATTATTTACGGACTCGCAGCCATTTCCTTACAATAATTACAAATGTGTTTAAAAATATTTGGCCATTATAACGGCTCTTTTACATAATATTTCTTATTCTAATCCGGCAGCACAACGGCTTATATTGGCTACATTGTACCTGATTTAAATAACAAATTTAAAATAATAAATAGACAGAAAAGTAAATAAATAAAATAAATAACGCCCTTAAAGGCTTTACCTTTTAGAGCGGTAGTGTGCTCGCTCTATCCTTCAGGGAGAGGGAGTCTTTTTTGTTGTTTGTTGTGTGGTTTTTGTTTTGATTTGGGCGAATGCTTATTTTGGTGACTTGGCTTGTCTACTCTAAGAGTGACGCTTATTTTGGTAGGTTTGGCCTTTTTGGTTGGGCGGAATAACGAGCTTAGTTTTTTGGTTTTTCACCATTACTCGAGGCGTAACTTACTTTGAGATTTTGGGCCGGGAAGTGAGGTGGATACCTAACAACTAGGCTAGGGATCACTTATAACCGGTGGATATTTATTTTGGCGGAGTTTGGACCGGGTTTGGAGACTTCTAGGGGCTTCACTCACCTATCTCACACCTCTCGTAACTATGGGCTCTCGGCGAAGCATGAGCCGTTGCGATTTTTATCGCACTCTTGAACAACTGAAATGAGGAGCCGGGGCCTCCTATTTATAGTTGGAGAGTGAAGATTCATCCGGCATTATGTGATTTCTCTCAGCCGCATCGTTCAGTTGTACACCGAGCTTCAAAATTTGTGCTTTGCGTTAACTGAAGAGAGCTACAGTGGACATCATGGCGCGGCATAAAGCCCCCTTGGGCGCGGCACCAGCAGCTTCTTCAGGCGGCGCCAGAGTCACTATTCCACTTTGATTTTGACACTTTCGCCCCTTGCAATTTACTGTTTTGCGCATCCTGCTTTACCTTTCGCATTTTTAACTCCTGTAACTTGACATTTGTTAAGTTTTAACAATTCTTGATATCTTATGTCATAGTCACATACCAGGGGTACGAAATTGGGGTGTCTACAGGCGGAGAAGTTGGAATCATTGGAGACAAGCCATCTATGGAATTTTCGATGGCTGGTGATGTGAAGGAGGAGGAGGCGGTGGTAGTAGAAAGGGCTTTTTTGTTGAGAGGAATGGTGTGGGGAGATAAAACAAAGAAGACTGGGGAGAAAACGGTGGGGAGGAGAGAGAATGGGGAGACAGACCGTTGGGAAGAGAGAGAAGAGATGAAGGAAGAGCTATTGGTCACATTAAGCAATTCCCGATCTGTTGCGAGACCTTTAGTGGATTATAGAGATAGGGTGCAGCAATGAGAGTCCACTGTGAACTCCAGTTCCCTTTAAAAACTCCAAAAACAGTATTGGAATGTTGATAGCAGTGTCCATTGTGGACGCTCTAACTAGTCTATCTGTAGCATATTGCATTTTTGAGTGACCAAGTCAGTTTTTGATGCCTCTTCCCTAGAAAATTAAAGATCCCTGCTGTTAGAGTTGGAGGCCCAATTCGTTGTAGCCTTCTTTCATTCCTAGCCCATCAAACCGTCTGGCCCATTTCTCCTTGGTGCACTAGTTACCTTTTTACCTTTTTCTATTCCCTTGGTTTACTCCTTGATTGACTGGTTGACCCATTATATATACTCCCTCTTTCGGCACCCCTTATGTAGTGTGCGTGAGAGAGCAACAACATTTCATGGCAGTCATCTTCTTCTTCTTCTATTCTCTGTGATTGAAGGCGCGTCCTTCCATCTGTGATATAATGAGTGAGTGATTGGTTGGGTGAGTGAGTCCCCTTCTCTGATTGTCTCCTTCGTTGTGATCGGAGATTGTTGGCCAGACTGATCTCTGGTTGTCTCCTTCGTCGTGTTTTCGGAGAGTGTTGGTCAGACTAGGTTTTTGGGGCTCTAACCTTGGTTAATACTTGCTGGTATTACAGTGGTCTCTCTGGTGGACTTGGGTCGGTGAAAGGTGTCTAAGCCAAAGACTTTGTAGCCTATACCTTTGTGATCGATGAAGGCGAGTCGTGCTCGAGTCACGGCGTCATAAGCAATACTCTTCGTGTCCTTTCTTCCTTGTTCAGTTCAGTTCCATTATTGTTGCTATTTAACTCTATTTTGCAGGAACTCGGTGAATCCGTAATTTAATGGTGAACAAATTACTTGGGTTGTATTGATTCAGTTTATCGTCACTAGCTTAGTCAATCTGTAACTTAGGATGTTACTCATTAGAGGCTGTAATTTTGATTAATTCAAATAGTATCATTTTGTGTACAAGTTGTTCTAGGTAGTGTGGAACATATCCACAACAGTGGTATCAGAGTCCGCGTTCCGTACTGTAAAACGGTAGAGCCTCATTCGATCCAAGACGGTAACTCTAAAAGGTTATTGGGTGAGCTTCTTTCATCTCGAAATAATTATGTTAATTTTCTTGCTTTATTGATTGAATCTATGTTTAATCTGCTGATAGAAAAATTGTCTCGTAATTATTTGCTTGATTGTTGCTCTATTTAAACTGCTACTGTTTAGTTGGGATTTGCTTGCTTGAATTTTTTTGGTGATTAAAAATCTGGTTTCAAAACTTCTTATAAATTATGATTTGGTTTGATTGATTGATTTTGTATTGTTTCTCAAAAAAAATGGGTTCGTCATCTAATTATAGTTTTGAACCCTTTAATGGGAAAACTGATTTTTCTATGTGGCAAAAAAAGATGAAAAGTATTTTAATTAAAGAAAAGGTTTTCAAGGCCATTACTTTAAAATATGCTAAAGACACTTTTGAAGATGCCATAACTGAAATGGATGAATCTGCTTACTCCTCTATTCGCTTGAAGTTGTCCAAAATAGTTATGCGGAAATGTGGTGAACATGCACATCCTAAGAGTCTTTGGGAAAATTTGGAACAAATTTATTTTGGAAAAACGTTGCCAAGCAAAATTTATCCCCTAGATTTTTTTTTTTAGTTTTAAGCTGGATCTTAACAAAGACATGGAAGACAATGTTGATGCTTTTACTAAGTTGGTTGAAGATATAAAACAAACCAGTGATGAACACATTGATAATTATTCTTCGACTGTGCTTTTAAATGCTATACCCGATTCTTATGCTGACGTGAAATCTGCTATTAAGTATGGTAGGGATAAGATCACACTTGATATGGTGATAACCAGTTTAAAAGGCAAATAATTGGATTTGAAAGCTAATAAAGGTAAATCAAACACCACTGAGGTTTATATGGTGAGGGGTAGGACGCTTGAGAGAAATAATGGTCATACGCATAATCAAACCAAGGGAATAATCAGAATTCTGGAAATAAGAGTAGAAGCAAAAGTAAGTCAAAATCAAGGACTAGAGGTAGGAAGTGTTACAACTGTGGTGAAAGTGAACATTTTAGGAAAGATTGCCCAAATCCTAAAAAGAAAAATGTGAATTAGCAAAGTGATTGTAATTTGGCCTCTACTAGTGGGGGCTGTGGTGATGTTTTTATGGTAACTGATTTATGTGAAAATGTTAATTCTATTCATATTATGCCTATTTACGAAAATGAATGGTTAATTGACACTTGATGCACTTATCACATGTCACCATTTCAAAACTTCTTTTGTTCTTACAGGAGTTTAGAAAACGGTTTTGTTTCTTTGGCCAATGAGAAAAAATGTCCCATAGCTGGAATTGGTGATGTTTGTTTGAATTTAATTCTGAAAACACTTTTACCTTGAAAAATGTTCGACATGTGTCTGATTTATGTAATAATCTGATTCCATGTGCATCTTTAGAAGATGATGGTTTAGAGGGTAAGTGGAGAAAAGGGATGATGAAAATTCTAAAGGGATCTTTAGTTGTCGTTAAGGCTGAAAAACACAGTAACTTGTATGTTTGTTAGGCCATGTCTGTTTGTCTTGATGATAACTTTGCTAATCTTGTAAAATAAGATAAAACAAGTTTGTGGCATAAAAGGCTTGGACACGTGAGTAGTAAGGATCTTGAAATTTTGCACAAAAATGGATTTTTTGGAAAAGATAAAAAAATTTATTTGCCCTTTTGTGAAACTTGTGTGATGAGCAAACAAAAACGAGTTAGTTTTCCACCTTCCCCTAACCCCAAAATTTTTTCTTCAAAACGTGCACTTGATATTATACTTTTTTTTAAAACAGGGCGGAACCTGCAAGAAATAGAATATATGAAAAAGGAGGAACAGATAAGAGGGGGACAACCTGCCTGACCCTAAGGGGCAAGGGGCCTAACCTCGACAACACAGCAGATAAACAAACAAAACAAACCCAAAAGCTAGACCCATTACAGCTTTCTGAAAGTGTAGAAACCACATGTATCCATAGCAATAGCTTTCTTCACAATAGCAGGAAGGGAAGAAAGCACAGAATATCTACGACTGTCACGATGTATATGAGCAACTGCAACCAAACGATCTGCCACAGATTTTTTCTCTCGAAAAACATGATGTAAGCTGTACTCCAACAACAATGCACGACAATCCCGAAGTTCATAACTATACTGCCAAGGATCAGCCTGAGACCCATTCAAAACATTCATTGCCACTAAAGATTCGGATTCCACCTCAACCTCCTCCAAGCACAACGACCTACATAATTGTAAACCATCCTTAAGAGCTAAAATTTCTCCTTTCATATTGGTACCTCTGCCGTAGAAACTCGAAAAGGCTCCAACAAACGCACCCATATCATCCCGAATGACACCCCCGCCGGTACAAATTTCGTGCTTAGAAGAACCATCCGTGTTCAACTTATACTTATGATTTTGAGACGGAGACCATTTCAGCCATAAACCACGAGCCGTAGGAATCCGCTGAATTTGAATGTTAAGAGATTGCATGGCCATGCAATTACTCAAACTGCTTCTAGCCTTTGGAAAACAAAGGGTGGACATGTCCCGAATGTTCTCTAAAACCCGCGCCCAAATGGCATCCACTGTCATCGGCGTATTGTCGAACACAACAGCACATCGAGATTTCCAAACCTCCCAACACAGAAAAACAAAAATACCAAAACGACAACACCCATCCTGCCGACGAAACGAACCATTCGACCAAATCGAAAAGAGGTGCTGGAGATTAGAGTAAACACTGACCAACCGGAATCTAGCCGCGAACCTGTTCCAAAGAGTAGCTACAGTTTCTGAACGGATGAATAAGTGATCAATCGATTCCACCCCAGGTGAACTTGGACAACAGTGACAACGGGAGGCCAACGCAATATGACGAGATTGGAGATTCGAGTCAACGGGAAGAGCATTCTGGAACAGTTTCCAGAGAAAACCACTCACCCGAGTCGGTATCCAATGCTGCCAAATTAATTTAGCCCAACGAACATTAGGCTCAGCCACACGATAGAATTTCCAGAAGTCACTAGAACTGAAGCCTCCTGAATTTGATAACGTGCAGACTAACTTGTCAGGAATATCCTCCAAGCATTGGACATGATATAAATATCCTTGCAATTCTGGATTAACTATAGCTCGCAACTCATCCAACTGAGGCATAGCATCCCGCACAGACAGATTTTTATCCAAAGGAAGGGGTCCAATCAATCTTTCCCCACACCAATTATCATCCCAAAAAGAAATCTTACCTTGCCCAACCACCCACCTACTGCATTGTTGAACTTTCCAAAGTTGGGACAAAATAGCTTTCCAAGGAGTAGACAAACCAATAGATGGACCTGCGTTCTAAAGACCGTATTTACCCAAGCAGAATTTGGCCCCAAGACCCTCTTCAACTAAAATACGCCAGGCAAGCTTGGCGTGCAAGGATTCCATCACCTGGACCAAAGGACGAATACCCAACCCCCCTTCCTCTGTTGGACGACAAACCTTGTGCCAAGCAATCCAATGAGTTCTCCGGGAGCCATTAACATTCCACAAAAAATCGGCCATTCGTTGTTCCAATCGATGAAGAACACTTTTAGGTAACTTGAGAGTAGCCATTGCATAGATTGGAATACTACATAGGATAGATTTAATGAGAGTTATCTTAGCACCGAATGAAAGGAGCCTCGCTCGCCAACCATTAATGCGCTTAGAAATTTTAAACTCTAAATCCTCGAAATAAATTCTTTTCATCCGACCCTTAAAAAGCGGCATACCCAAATATTTCAAGGGCCATAAATGTTGTACAATGTATCAGTCGGTCGGACCGATGAGATTTGGAGAACTTTCTTCGCAGAACAATGTTTGGAAATATAAAAGCCACTTTTGTTTTTGTTAATCAGCTGCCCCGAGCTACTCTCGTAGTCTGTCATAATTTGCTTCAAACCCCTCGACGGTTCTTTCCCCGCATGCAGAAGACTAGCGCAGATCATCAATAAGCGATAAATGTATGAGAAACATGCACACCACCACGACCATGATAATAGGGAATAACTCGACCAATAGAAACCGCCCTGTTAATGTTATAGGATAGCACCTCCTGAGCTAAAATGAATAACATAGGCAATAGCGGATCTCCTTGACGAACCCCCCGATACGATTTGAAAAAACCATAGGACTCCCCATTGATTTTAAGAGAGTACCAATTATTCTCTAGCAAACCACGAATGGAACGACAGAAACTCTCGCTGAAGCCATGTGCCGACAAAGCTCGAAGAAGAAAGGGCCATTCCAACCGATCATACGCCTTAGACATGTCGAATTTAAAAACAACATTTCCGCCTCTAATCTTCTTATCAATACGTTGCACCAACTCATGAGCCAACAAAACGTTTTCCTGAATACCCCGATCACAAACAAACCCAGATTGCTCATGGGATATAAGACGAGGCAACAAGGAGGACAAACGAGAAGCTATAGACTCTAGAAATTATTTTGGTTCAAAAGTTGCACAAGCTAATTGGGTCTTAAGTCACCAAAATTTTTCGAGTTTTG
>JABEVN020004453.1:0-13299 GCA_013146195.2 Codonopsis lanceolata | reverse complement strand
GCAGATTTGATTTGTGAATTAATGGGTTTTTGATGCCGATTGATTTTTACGATGCCTAGCGATTGATTTACGATACTGCGATTGATTTGATGCATCGGCAATAATAGTGGGCATCGGCATTTGGCATCGGCAATCGATGCGAAAACTTGGCATCGAGTTTTTAGCATCTAAGCACGCAATAACGGTGGGCATCGGCGATAATAATGGGCATCGGCATTTTGGCATCGCAATCGATGCAAAACTGGCATCGAGTTTTTGGCATCGGCAATAGCGGTGGGCATCGGCAATAATGGTGGGCATCGGCATTTTAAGAGTCAAAGCATCGGCAATCGATGCCAAATGTTGGCATCAGTGCAATCTTGATGCTACAATTTTTGGCATCGAAATATTTTTGGCATCGATTAATCATCGATGCCAAGGCTTAAGCATCGAGTTTTCATTAATGGCATTTTGTCGTTTGGCAAGCAATTTGTAGTTATATGAAATGTCCAAAAAATTGATGGTCCTAGATGAAAAGATGTTTTCAAAATTGTACCCACTTGAAATTCCCCGATAAAAGGAATAATTACAAGCCGGTACATTTTTTAAAAACATTTTTTCAAATCAATCCATCATTTTTAGACATATCTTTTAGGTACATTTTTGGGGTAAAAATACATCACTACCCCCAATTATGATCTTGTCGTATTCCCCAATTAACACCATTTCCTCGATTTTGAGAAACTCGTTTTTTAATTCGCCTTTTTGTTTCTAGCTTACAACAATGGCGGTCGAGGTTAATTAAGAGCCTACTACTTCAACAATCAATAAGAGGAAGGAACTCAACAACTCAACATCTTGATGGAAATTGCTATTGACACCACACACAACACGAGGCATTTCCTCGGCTTCATCAACTTTTTCATCTTGTAAGAAATCATCTCACTCGAAAAACACATGGATGCGAAGAGAATGAGGGCACGATCAAAGTTCTATCTCACACGCACACAAATTTTGTCATTTATTGAATGAATACGTACAATAAAGTTACTAATTCGAGTTCAATTTTTGGTTTAACGCAGGCGATCGATGAATGAGAGACAAAATTTCAGCGCCTTAACACTTACGGATCTTAGGTTCAAATCTCGGATCGGATCCCAAAGGCGTTAGTCTCTTTCGTTCTCTTTCAAATTGCTCTATGTCGAACGGCATCATTCGTCGCAACACACTTGACAAATACTTCCCAGGGAGATTTCAATTCGGCGGCGTGTTCAACTATTATTCGACTCGCTATAACGGCGGCTCGCAGCTGCAACCACCACCAAAGCCCTCAGATTGATCGAGCGGTGGTCGCGAGGAAAGGTGAATACGGTGTTGATTTGGAGAAGCGAGATTTCGGCGGCTTCACGGCGAGGATTGAGAGAGAGGCGGCGTGTTCAAGCTATTATTCGACTTCGCTATGCGACGGCTCGCACGGCAACCACCACCAAAGCCCTCCGTGATCGAGCAGCGGTGGTCGCGAGGAAAGGTGTACGGTGTTGATTCGGAGAAGACGAGATTTCGGCTTGGCGAGGCGAAGGATTGAGAGGGTAGGGTTTGTTGTAGGACAGACAGTAGTCCCCATTCACAGTAATGGAGAATTCGTGATAGAGGATTTGAAAGTAGAGGGGGATACTTCAGATGTAGATATAAAATGTTTTTAATTGGGCAACTGCTAGTAAAAAATCTTCATTCAGGAGGAAAGTCTTAGTCTCAAAAGCAGCGACTTTTTGATCTAATTAGATAAAGGAGTGAGCTTTTGAATTTGATTTGTGAATTAATGGGTTTTTGATGCCGATTGATTTTCTGATGCCTAGCGATTGATTTCTGATGCCTGCGATTGATTTCTGATGCCTGGCATCAGCAATAATGGTGGGCATCAGCATTTTGGCATCAGCAATCTGATGCCAAAACTTGGCATCAGAGTTTTTAGCATCAGCAATAACGGTGGGCATCAGCAATAATGGTGGGCATCAGCATTTTGGCATCGGCAATCGATGCCAAAACTTGGCATCGAGTTTTTGGCATCGGCAATAACGGTGGGCATCGGCAATAATGGTGGGCATCGGCATTTTGGCATCGACAATCGATGCCAAATGTTGGCATCAGGTGCAATGCTGATGCCTACAATTTTTGGCATCAGAAATATTTTTGGCATCAGAATTAATCATCCTGATGCCAAGGCTTGGCATCAGAGTTTTCATTAATGGCATTTTTGTCATTTGGCAAGCAATTTGTAGTTATATGAAATGTCCAAAAAATTGATGGTCCTAGATGAAAAGATGTTTTCAAAATTGTACCCACTTGAAATTCCTCCAATAAAAAGGAATAATTACAAGCCGGTACATTTTTTAAAACATTTTTTCAAATCAATCCAGTCATTTTTTAGACATATCTTTTAGGTACATTTTTGGGGTAAAAATACATCACTACCCCCAATTATGATCGATCGTATTCCCCAATTAACACCATTTCCTCGATTTTGAGAAACTCTCGTTTTTAATTCGCCTTTTTTGTTTCTAGCTTACAACAATGGCGGTCGAGGTTAATTAAGAGCCTACTACTTCAACAATCAATAAGAGAGGAAGGAACTCAACAACTCAACATCTTCAATGGAAATTGCTATTGACACCAACACACAAGCACGAGGCATTTCCTCGGCTTCATCAACTTTTTTCACTGTAAGAAATCATCTCACTCGAAAAACACATGGATCTGAAGAGAATGAGGGCACCGATCAAAGTTCTATCTCACACGCACACAAATTTTGTCATTTATTCGAATGAATCTGTACAATAAAGTTACTAATTCCAGTTCAATTTTTGGTTTAATGCAGACGGCGATGAATGAGAGACAAAATTTCAAGCGCAAACACTTACGGATCTTAGGTTCAAATCTCGGATCGATCAAAGACGGCGTTAGTCTCTTTCCGTTCTCTTTCAAATTGCTCTATGTCGGCCGAACTGGCATCATTCTCGCAACACACTTGACAAATACTTCCCGGAGATTTCAATTCGGCGGCGTGTTCAAGCTATTATTCGACTCGCTATACTCGCGGCGGCTCGCACAGAACCACCACCAAAGCCCTCCGATTGATCGAAGCGGTGGTCGCGAGGAAAGGTGAATACGGTGTTGATTTGGAGAAGGCGAGATTTCGAGCGGCTTCACGGCGAAGGATCGGAGAGGGAGCGGCGTGTTCAAGCTATTATTCGACTCGCTATAACGACGGCTCGCCAGCCAAAGAACCACCACAAAGCCCTCCGATTGATCGAGCAATGGTGGTCGCGAGGAAAGGTGTACGGTGTTGATTCGGAGAGACGAGGATTTCGACGGCTTCACGGCAGCAGCGAAGGATTGAGAGGGTAGGGTTTGTTGTCAGACGCAAGTAGTCCCCATTCACGGTAATGGAGAATTCGTGATAGAGGATTTGAAAGTAGAGGGGATACTTCGATGTAGATATAAAATGTTTTTAATTGGGCAATCGCTAGTAAAAATCTTCATTCAGAGGAAAGTCTTAGTCTCAAAAGCATGACTTTTTGATCTAATTAGATAAAGGAGTGAGCTTTTGAATTTGATTTGTGAATTAATGGGTTTTTGATGCCGATTGATTTTCGATGCCTAGCGATTGATTTCGATGCTCGCGATTGATTTCGATGCCATCGGCGCAATAATAATGCGTCGCATTTTAAGACAATCGATGCCAAAACTTGGCATCGAGTTTTTAGCATCGCTAATAACGGTGGGCATCGGCAATAATGGTGGGCATCGGCATTTTGGCATCAACAATCGATGCCAAAACTTAGCATCGAAGTTTTTGGCATCGGCAATAGCCACGGTGGGCATCGGCGAATAATGGTGGGCATCGGATTTTGGCGTCAGAATCGATGCCAAATGTTGGCATCAGAATCGATGCCTACAATTTTGCATCGAAATATTTTTGGCATCGAGTAATCATCACGATGCCAGCTTGGCATCGAGTTTTCATTAATGGCATTTTTGTCATTCTAAGCAATTTGTAGTTATATGAAATGTCCAAAAATCATGGCCCTGATGTGCAGATGAAAAGATGTTTTAAAATACCACTGAAATTCCCCAAATAAAAAATTGGAACGGCCTAAAAAAAAATGAGGACTCATGGAGTACAATTTGTTTGTTATTATATGGGCTTTGATTATTCGATATTCGAAATGGAGAGCTTAATTTGACCCAAATTCCCAATTCCACCATTAAGGGGAAAAGTACAAAAGTCACCAAAATTTAACAAATCGTTTGGAGTTTTCCTCGGTATGTGTCATACACTCCACTTGGTTTTGAATTTGAGTGGCGGGGGACTGGGGAGAGAGAAAGCTATCTAAAAAGAGGTTAAAATTAGGTTCTAACTCTACGATGGTTTATGAATCATGAATCGTGCGCACGGTAAAATGAGTTTGTGTGTGTTCAATTTTTTTTCTATTATTGTTTCCTCATAAGAGCAAGTCTGCAAATAAGCTTTACTTTGGCGCCAATAAGATATGCCTCAAATTTTTTTTACTATTACTATTAGTACTAGGTTTCTTAAACTAAATGAATTGATAAACTTGCTAGCACATGAAATTAAAACAAAAATTATAAAAACAATTATCAACTCAAAGTATTTTTCAAAGTAGATTTGAACAATTTAAAATGTATCAAGATATTTTTGGTTTTTTTATTTAACATTGAGAAATTAAGATCATTGAATAACGAAAATTTAAAAGAAAATTGTTTTAACCTTGAAAATTCATTAAAACATAATGACAACTCTGATATTGAGGGATTAAATCTATTTATGGAACAAAAAATTTTAAGAGAAATTATACAAGTGAAAAATGATACAACAAAGGACATACTTAATTATATATTAAGGGTTGATTCTTTTCTAAATGCGTAGATAGCTTATAGAATAATGCTAACAATTTCAGTAACTGTTGTTTCGGCAAAAAGAAGTTTTTCTAAGCTAAAATTAATAATATTTTATCTAAGATCGACAATGTCTCAACAAAGATTAAGTAGACTAGCTTTATTATCTATTAAAAAAGAATTGTTAAGTGAAATCGATTACAATAATTTAATAAATGATTTTGCATCTCAAAAAGCACGAAAGATAAGCTTTAAATAAAAATATAATAATTTTAACAATAAATTATTATTTATTTTAAAAATGTCTTATTCTATAGTTCGCTTTAGACCTTCATAATGATTGGGCCGACCCTAGTCTGCATAGGTCGTTGTCAGTAGAAACTAGTTAAAGGCTAAAGAAGTCAATCATGAATCATGTTAATCAAATTGATGGAAGGAACATTTTCACCTGCGAAAACGAAATAATAGGTTGTCCCACTATATATTTTTTTTGATGGTATAATTTCTATTATTATAAAGTTTAAAATGTAACATTTTGTTATTTTTTTAATGAATGTTACGATTATGGTATAAATTAGGACGAACGGTAATATTAGATTGTTACGATAAATTAACTGATGATGGGTTGGACTGAGACAGTGAATTAACAATTCTTAAACTACTGATGTTAAACACTGTGTTAACACTAGTTGTTGAGGCTCCTAAAGAGGTGGCCCAGTGGTAGATATGATGCTTCACAAAATATTTAGGTCTCAGATTCGATCCATTCTCATGCCAGTTGTTGGGCTTGCGGTACTTTTCAGTAGTTTGTGAAGTGAGCTACTCCGTTTATTCACTTTAACAACTTTAGGTCAGATATGCATTGTTTACCAAAAATATGGTCAGGAGTCAAGATTATGGGATCCCCCAACAAACCCTTAGTACGAATACCAACTCCGTCACGAGACGAGATTTAGTTTTAGACTTTTGGCGTGAAATTGTTGTCGGCAACGTCAAACATGTGCCCCATACTATATTGACTTTCCCATGCCATTACTCATTTGAAACAACACTCACCACCCATTTGTTTGGTGTGTCCCATAACATATGTTACATTTCACTCATGAATTTCATTTTTTTTATTTTCTTTTTAAGTTCATGATTTGGCAAGATCATTGAGAAAACAATAAATAAATAATAAATGTACGTATAGTACATTATACTCCATCCTTTCTAGAAGAGCTTATTTGGAGAAATAAAAAAAAAAAAAAACCTAGTTTTTGTAAATCATTTAAGAGTATGTTTCCATACCTTAATTCCATAACTTAGAATTAGAATTTGGGCTTCTAAACCCAATTCTGTCATTTGATAACATATTTAAAATTTAGAATTAGAATTGAGTTGAAATTTCAAATACTTCAATTCCATAAAATTTATTCTATACTAAATCCTAAAAATTTAAATTCTAAATTTTGATCTATTATTATACACAATAACAACTCACATTTCTTTTACCACTACCACCACCACAACTTCCGACCACCACCGCCGCCGACACCAACTCCGACCTTCGCCACCATCGGCCACCACCGTCGCCAACCACCGACCTCCACCTCCATCCACCTCTATATGCTATTTATTATTAAAAATATAAAATTCTCATAATTTTGTTGTGGTAAAAACTTGTACATGATGGTTTTATGGATCTTAAATCTGTAAGACAAAGTCTCAAATTTGCGTAAAAAAAGAAGGTTGATAGAGCGTGTAACCTATCAACAAAGACCACATGTTACCTAATAAAAAATCAGGTCAAAATGTGAGAAAAAATAGGTTTAAATTGGACAAATGAGACTGAAACTCACAGATCGACCCGAATCCGAAAACATAGCACACGGGTCGCACAAGAGAAGGTGCGCTACGTGTCATCTCGGTAAGGGTGACAACACATTAATGTGATCCTTCTCATTTTGCTCCGCTGCCATGCATTTTTAAAGTTTGTTGCCAAAAAATTTCTTCTTTTCAAGTCTTGCAATTTCATCATTTGTTAGTTCTGTTAGTTCTGTTAGTCCTACATTAGCCTTATTTGTTTTGGGATGTTTGACGGACCATAACAGATTTGGATGAAACATTAAGTGACTCATTTTTAAAGCAAAAGTAACACCTTTAATGCTAAAAAATGACATCTTTTGAGTTCAAAAGTGACTCTTTTTATATGAAATAAAAAGATAATTTTCAATAAAATGCAAAGTAACACTTTTAATACTAAAAAGTGACATTTTAAAATTAAGAGTGACGATTTTAATTTATAAGAGTAAATTGACACTTTTACACAAAAAGTGACACATTTAATACTAAAACGTGACATTTTCAATGCTATAAAGTAACACTTTCACCGTTTCATACCAAAAAGTAATGATTTTCATTTATAATACAAAATTGGGGTGAGCAGCCTAGTCCATAAACCCGTATATCGCCAATGCCCAGCCCAAAGAGTTTGTGCCCATGAGCTAATACATAGTGTTAAGCTTTAGAGAATTTAGATGTCTGCGGTCTTGGGCACACCTAGGCCTTCAAGTTTTTCTGTCAGTTAAGCCCGACCCGACCCGACCCATCAAGTTTTATATTATATTATTAAATAAATATACAACATTAAAAATTATAATTTTAGATATATATACAAAATTACAATTTATAATATTAGATATATATACAAAATTACAAATTATAGTATTATATACTATATACAAAGTGGACATTTCTAATTTTGCACTTCACAAAGTGGACAATGGACACCCTACAGTGGATAGATGGCATGTAATCTGATACGGGGTAATAGCTTCATGTTGGAACATGAATGTTTTAGAATTACTTAAATCCATTAGTTATATCTTATGGTCATAAAACAGCTCCTTAGGTAAATAGGAGGAGATTGAAACATTTTGCATGATAAAGTAACTTTTAAGACATTAGTTTTTTATTAATTGATCAAACTTTAGTAAGTCTAAAGCTCTATCTACTGAGCCCTTCAACAGATAGAATCCAATTATTATCTTATCCACTTAAGCAAGATTAAAATAAATTAAGTTAAGCAGCTCTATTAAAGTAAAATATCATTCCTGCTGAATACTTAGTGCTCGTTTGTTGCAGCTTATTTGGAGTGACTTTTGGCTTTTGACTTTTGAAAAGTCATATTTAGAGTGTTTGTTTCAGCTTATAAGCCAAAAGCCAATAAGTAAGGTACAACACCCTTTATGCAAAGCCAAAAAGCCAAAATTTTAAGCTTTTTTTGGTTTTTTTTTAAACATAAAGACAACTATTCATTAATAAATATTTGATTATCCTCATTTCATCATTTTATGAAATATATATAAAAATATGAATACTAATTTTTAATTTTTTGAACAAATAATTATAACAACTCATAAACAGTTTTTCAACAGCTGTAACAAACAATTTATCATACAATCAACCACAAGTCATTCAACCACTAGCTTAAACTATCAGCTATAAGTCATAAGCCATCAGTCACAACAAATGATAAACGTATGGTCTTCATTCTCAATACATTTAATCATTATTGATCATCACATTTCAAACATAAAACTATTCATAGAAGACTTTTTATGTTTTTCTTAAATGCTCTAATATATTTCTTATCTTCTAGCTAACTACTCTATTTATTATCTTAATAGATTTCGTGTCCGTTCTTATGGCACGGTATCAGTATGGAGATGGTCAGTGTATGAAGTTAGTATGATGCGAATAAATTAATATATGCTTGAGATTTTGTTGGGATCGGATCAATGTATACTACACAAAGCAACGACAACATCTCAAAAACTTAAAAAAAAAACATTTTATTGTTTGTAAAATTTTGTAACTCATCCAAAAAGAGTATAATTAAACATCCAAAAACATTCTCTCACACACACACCAACCTAACACATGTTAATTGAAATAAACTTAAAAATGAAAATCTCAGACAAAAACCATAAAATAAATTGAATGAGACAGAGTAAACTAACAAAAGACTATTTGAAATCGAAATCACAAAGATTTCAGACCAATAAGGGAAAGTTATCACAATTTTTTTAAAATAAAGAACTTAAAAATACAAATATTTAAAATTACAAACATTAATTACAAAATTTATGATTAATTTTTTTATAAAAAAAACTAAATCTAGATCGGATAAAAATTAAATTGAGAGTTCAATTGATTACGATAACAATCAATTAAGAAATTACAAACTAAATATTTGTAAAATAGTAAATCTAGGAGAAGAAACTGGATAATTAAGGGAATAAGACCTCGGTAAAACAATAAATGCCTAGTAAAATCATAAAATAGTAAATCTTAGTTAGGACACATGCTTTAATAACAGCCGTAAAATCTCAATAAAACAATAACGATCATTTACATTCTTGGATGATTACGACTGTAAAATCTTAGTAATTAACTGTTGTATACACGTTTATGGAAATTGAGATTTAATCCTGACCAATAGTTATGTTTGGTAAAAATGAATCCTGATCAGTAGTTAACTTTTTAGAAAGATTGGGCGAAATTATAATATAGATGCTATGAGATATCATCTAAAATCCTCTACAAGATCTATGTGTGCATTAAATGAAATATTTTATCATCATTCTTCAAAGTTCATCCTTGCTATTTCAAAACGGCTATTTTCAAGATCTCTATTGTTCGCTCAAAACGGCTATCATTTAAGGATCTCTATAAATAAGCTCTAAAGGAAGGATTGAAGATACTGGTGGAAGATATACAGATTTAGAGGATAGAATGATTGAAGACTTCATTCATTTACTCACATGTTATTCCTTCTTTGATTTGCTTCAACCCAGGACTGAGCACTCAACTTATTCCTTCGAGCAATTATTTCCTTGTTGTGTTCCAGTCTTTAAACACTTACTAGATATTCTTTCACATATCATTCTTTTCTAGTTCTTGTTTAAACAATTACTGTATTTCATTCTTTACTTCTTCCTAATCTTTAGGAATACTTGATTGTTGCACGAGTTTGATTGTTCTTATAATTTTACGCTTCAAACATTGGTTTTTGTTGTACACAGATCCGTTAGTGACCACTCAGAATTTCAATAATATTTAGTGCACTTCAAAATCCAAGTTTGACCAACTTGATAGTGGACGTAGCAGTTTATATTGTGAACCACTCAAAATATCATGTCACGTATCTTCTAGCTGATAGAACTGTTGATCAAACTTAAGCAGCCTCAATCTATTTAAGTGTTAGTCAGTCACATTCTTGAATCATTTACTTAATTGTTGTATACATTGTCTTTCAATTAATTTCTTATATTAAGTGATCTATTCAAAACCTTTACTACTTAAACCTATGTTAACAACTGACACAAAGTATTTGCTCATCACCTGATAGAATAGTTTGTTTATCAGCTGATAAGTTATTCTTTCCGCTACTAATTTTAAAGATTTTCAAAATAACTTCTAAAGTTTTTAAAATGTTATTCACCCTCTAGCCTTATTTTTGTTGCCTACTAGACTTACAATTGGTATCAGAGTCTAACTTTTTGAAAAATCTATTTTTTCGAGTTTAACAACTTGAAAGATCGATCATGGAAACTCCGTAAACTTTTCAATCAAACACTATTATTCAAATACATTTTTGATAAAGATCACCTTGACATATGAAAAGAAAAAATTACAAAATATATAAACAATATAGATAAATGACTGATGAAATGTGTAATAAATGATGTTAATTCTCAAATAAATTATTTCATTTGTCTCTTGGTTATATATTGATAGCTTCTTTACGTGGTGTTGCATTGTTGCTTGTACTACACATTTCTTCTCAGCCCACTTTCTCTTCCAGATCGTACATTTGCATTGTGCATTGTTACTAGGGCCGTTCCTGAACTTTTAGGGACCAAGGGCAAAAATGATAAAATGGGCCCCTATAGATATAAAAACTAAAATTTTGAAATAAATAAATTTTCAATTTTTCATCGTTCAAAGTATTCAATTGGTATAACATCTACAAACATACTAATATATAAGTATATGAAATTATTTAAAATTACTTCGTTTGCATATTCCGGTACACTAGTTATTTTTTATCTTGATTTGATAATTTTCTTATATATTAAAATATACAAAATGTCTATAAAGCATATCTATAAAAAATTTCAGATTTATTCACTCTTCTAAGATCTTTCTCAACTATATCATCAAATTATATCACCTTCTCTCATTTTTTGGCTTATTCGTTACATGTTCATTTGGTTTTTTTTTTTGTTGATTATTCGATTATTGTAATCCATTAATCCATATTCTAAGATAATTAAGTTTTTTTGTTGATTAGGAGTGCCATTTTATTATTAATGAGCTACTAAAAATGTCATTTTTTTTAAAAGTTTGACTTTCAAACGGGAACTCTTTACCGAGGGAGTATATAATACTTGATAATTCACAACTCAAAAATAAAATAAATTTTACATAACTTTCAAAGAGTTGAACTCATCACCTCTCAACCAAATCAAAACACCTCATCCAATGGGCCACTAAATCATACATGAAATTCAAGTGATAGTATAATATTTATATGGAAAAATTACAAGCCGGTACAACTTTTAAAACATGTTTTCAAATAAATCCAGGTATTTTTTAGACATTTCTTTTTAGATACAATTTTAGGGCAAATTTACGCTATGTTCTTTATTTCTCGTGTATCTGGGAAAAAGTACGCGCTTCTTTCCCAGCCGCCCACCCCGCGCTCATAGCTTCATTTCTCATTATGCCTCGCTTCTCACGTCTTGTTGTTCGGGCTTTTCTTTTGTCGACGCCGTCATTCTTACGCCCCAAAATTTTGCATTGACGATTTCAGAGAAATTCCAAAGAATTCAATTGAAAGGTATGTCCCTTTAAAAAATTCTTTTCATTCTCAATTATATGCCTTAGGTTTCTTTGATGCCGTGGCTTGGCATTATAGTTTCGATTGATTTTGTTTCTCGGATCGAAGTTTCGGATTGATTTTGGTCCCCTCGAAAATACCGTTGTCGCATCCCGATGCCGTGGTTTGGCATCGAAGTTTTCGATTGATTAATTTGGTACCGCATAATACCAAATTCATCCCGATGCCGTGGTTTGGCATCGAGTTTGTTTATTGATTTTGGTCGCCCAAAATAATGTCAATGCATCCTCGATGCTGTGTCTGGCATCATACTTTGCATTAAAGTTGGTATCGCATATTGCTATCAATGAATCCCGATGCCATGTCTTGGCATCGAGTTTCTCATTGATTTGTTCCCTGTAATGGCTTGGCGATTGAGATTGAGGCTTTAAGACTATAAATATATTATCGGGGAACATTTTCCTAAGTGATAGATTTATTTTGAATTGTGCAAAGTGTGTATATCTTCACTTTCACCTTTCTCCTTGATGATAAATGATTTTGTTTCCTTATGTAACAGCTTGAGCAAGCAAGAGGATCTTATTTTTAATGGAGTCCAAAGGTTATGATTTTGCTGAAATTTAGGGGAGAGACAATTGTGAAAAGGGTTACGTATGGTTTTGAGTTTTCTCGATTTGTCATATCACCACAAGAATATTCTCAGCATGTTGAAACTTTGAGATTGAGATATTCTTTCGACCTCATCAAAATTGTATTTTATCAAATGATGAAGATTTTTTGAATATGTTGGTGCTGGTAAAATTCTAAGCATTTATGTTATTTCAAGAGATGTTATTGATGTTTTGGCAATTGTTGATGTGTGTAGAATGATTTGGGGTCAAAGGTTGATTTTGGTCCTTCTAGATTAGTTTGGATGCTTCTTCTTCTTATAAGTCAAAGGGTGATTTTGGTCCTTCTAGAGTAGTTTGGATGCTTCTTCTTCTCATAATGGTAAATCTCTGTTGGTTTTGCCGAAATTGATAATGAAAGTTATCCTCGCTTATGATTTTTTTCCCTGTTACATCTTCCAAGAATTTGTTATCGCTTGGTTGAAGAGATTATCACCGGATCTGACAAATATTTAAAGGTGGCATTAGAGAGTTTCTCATCAACTTATGAAATATTCTATGAAACTTGATTTGAATATGTTTTTGCTAGGAACGAGTAAGAGGGCTACCGTTGTTCAGTGGTAATAAATTCATTGATAAATGTGATTGGTTCATCAAGTGTGTGTTTCTAGTGTTGATAATTCTATAATTATAAAGAAGTGCAATCTACACACGCTTGCAAAGTTTCTTTTATTGATGGAGTTAAGAAATCAAAAAGGATGGGTTATAATGTAATCTGCAGATTTTATTTGTGATAATGTTCGAGTCGCACCAAATTATTCTCGCTAAGGATGTAATTGAGTATGTTAGATCCATTACGGGTTGAGATATCATATATGACAAAGATGGGAGAAGTGTTGAGGTTGC
>JABEVN020004452.1:0-13303 GCA_013146195.2 Codonopsis lanceolata | reverse complement strand
CAAGGTCGTGCGTCGAGCAAATAACAACAAACAAGTAACAAATAATGGGTAGGGCCATAACGGCGATACACACAACTCAAAACATGCGGAAGCAAATATAATATAACGGTGGCGCCCAGAGCTAACAAGCTCAAACTAAAACAACCAAAGAGATAGTTAATCTCTCGGCCCAAAAATTCGACTCGCGTGCGCATAACATTGGGCACAGAACAAACTCCTGTTATGCAATTCAATATAGAGCATAAAATAAACCAAGTCATCGGCGAAGCTACGGTAGGAACCCAACATTACACTAAGTCTAAGACTCTAGTCTAACAACTCAACGGCTACAAACATGCCGGAGAACAAGCATAATACTTTAACTAGCAATGTAACATGCTAAACATATTCACCAATTTTACCAAGCGCGACTAATACAAGTCGGCTACCAATAATACATGTACTGAAATGATAAGTACCAACAACAAGTAAGCATCGGGAATCATAACCATAAATATACACCCAGCACGACTACTACTCGTCGGCTACCAAAAGAATAGGCTAAACAACATAATTACAAATATCACAATTCACATTTAGGTTGCTACCCCAACATGAAGTTTACATAACTTCATCTTTCCCAACGACCTCACCAAAACAAATAAACTATCTAAGTAGCAACCTTGCGAGAAATAATACCGTCAATGCAATCTTCTTGATTTACTTGGATCCGCACGCTCGGCTCGGATCTAGGGAAAACAACCAACAGATAAAAGTAAGTCACAAAGACTTAGTAAGTTACTAACCATAACTTCCTATCATGGCATAATGCTCAATCATAAAATACATCATGCTATCGTCATGAAATAACCTTATACAAACTCATGTTATGGCATCTATGCTCAACATTGACAAAACATGTTATCATTGTAGTATAACATCTCACTAAAATCCATGTCAAGGCATTTATATGCTTAACGATCATAATTCTTGTTATTGATATAACATAGCCTTCCGATGATTTACATGTCAAGGCATATAAACTTAACAACAATAATTCCTGCTTTTAACATAATGCCATATCCGAATAATATTCATGATAAAGCATAATAACTTAACAACAGTAATTCATGTTATTGTTATAACATAGCCTTCCCATAATATTCATGTCAAGGCATACAAACTTTAACAATAATGATTTATACCTTTGGCATAAAACCACATTCCAATAATATTCATGTGATAGCATATATGCTTAACAACATTAATCAATATGTTATCTATTAAGTATAACATGTAAGAAACCAAAACAAACATCATATCATATCCAATTTCACCAAGCACGTTATTCACTTAAGCACTTGTGAAACAATTCATATATAAGGGGATATGATACCATTACCAATTCTTCCGCGCGTGTCGCTCCTGCAAAAACACGTGCAAACCTTTATGTGCCCTCGATATCCCTCTCGTAGATATCGACGTCCCCGAGACAGTCTCCGCTCGAGTTCCATAGTTATCAAAGTCATGTGTATTACTACAACTAAGATAAACTACTTCCCCACCGTGGCCATCGATGGAGGGGTGTGTGCAAACCCGGCACGGCGATCCATCGCGATCACGAATCTCTCAATTCGTGAAGACGATGTATCGTCCCACCAAAACTCAACCAAACCGACTCCAGCTGGACTCAAAACCCAAGCACAAGTAATATATACTCATATGCTCAAAACAAGTAGGTAAACACTCTACTATCAAACTAGTCATGCAATTCATCCACAACTAGCATAAACATCACAACCGAGAATCATATAAGCTCTCATAATCAAGTGTGCTTCACACACTTCAAAACTTCTTGGAGGCTCGACCTCCATGAATTCTACCCAAAATTCCGTAGGACTTAAGATTATAGTTCCTAGGATTCATACTAACCCAAAGGTTAACTCCGTTGAGTTCAATCTAAGTTTTCCGAAAATTCAAGGAATAGAAGCTTAGGCTTCATCATCCCCCTATATTCATAACTATCGCCCGAAACCATAATCCCAATGTTCAATATACTCATATAAACCCAACAAATTACTTAACAAAGCAACTTAGAACAAATTAATCATCTTGTGCATAATTTCATCTAAGTCATCATACCAATCATACCCTTCAAATCATGATTAAAATTTACAACATGGTTTAATATAATCTCTTAAACATGTGTAGTTCAAAAACTAGGCTTACAATCATGTTTAACAAGCCGAAACACAATTTGGGGAAAATCCCCTTCCAAGCATCTTTGTCATTCAAGCTCAATACACATAATCAATTCATATAGCAAAGTTTAATATACTCTATTAAGCATATAAAACATATTAATCAAGCTCACATTAATAGATTGCAAGCTAAAACAAAATTAGGGCAAGGCACCCTCCAAGTATCTCAATCAAACCATCATCAATACTCATGGATAATCGACATACCCAAATTCAATAGACTCCAATAAACATGTATAACACAATAACTAGGCTTACCATCATGTTTAACAAGCCAAACACAATTTGGGGAAAATCCCCTTCCAAGTATCTTTGTCATTCAAGCTCAATACATATGAACAATTCATATAGCAAAGTTTAATAGACTAATTGGCATATGAATTCCATATAAAACAAGTCTCACATAGGTTCATCCATCTCTAACAAGAATTTGAAACCTAGGGTTCATGCATCATCTATAAACCCTAACAATGGCTTCCATTGACCTCAAATAGCACAATTGGTTGTTTCCCTAGGGTCAATGGAGCCTAAAAATCAAAGGAAGAGAGGTAGAAACTTACACAAATCAGCCCTCTCAAAACAGATTTTCGGATTCTTGGAGATGGGTGTTGTTCTCTTCAACCAACTCTTCAAATTCAAGGTGTAGCTTGGGGGAAGAAGACCTATACCAAAGGCCACCAAGGAGGGACCCTTCAAGAGCCCTAGAACCTTCTCTCTCAAGCTCTCTCTCAAGTTTTCTGTTGGATGTTTGCAGAAAACGAAAATGGAAGGGCTGTTAGAATGAGAGAGAAATCAGATTTGGGGTTTAAATAGGAGGGATTAAATCCTCTAATCAATCCACTAATCAACCCCTAATAACTCTAATAGGTGTTTAGGACATGTTTAGGCTAAGTAGGAGGGTTAAGGTGTGGTTTAAAATGGGTTAAATGGGTCAAAAATTCGAACAAAGGCGTAAAAGGAGCAAAATCCCACCGAGATCGGGGACCAATGCGGTCGCATGGTCTTCATACCATGCGCGCTTCACTTGTTTCTTCAAGATTCCAAGTTTCTCGCTCGCTCGGTCCCGGCCTCTCCCGCATGCATTCTCGAGTCCTTCCAAGCCAAAATTGGTCTACAATTCAACCTTAATGTCCTCCAATCTATAACCAAAGGAATCAAGTATCAAACCTCATCAAAACAAGGCCAAGAACTCAGGCAGAACTCGCCCGAACGACGACCGGAAAGGTCAAACTGAAAAGGGTTTTCGCTAGAATCAAACTAGCAACCAAATCGGCGATGCATCCAACATCTAACCAATATCCAAGGCATGTAAATGATGTTTTAAATGCCCTCTAACAATTATCCATGAAGTTACAACATAAATCTCAAACCCGCGATTCAAAGCATCTCGCGAAAGAAAAGTGCATACATGCATCTCAAACGACGTCAACGCTCATGCTATTGACTCTAAACATATACGGGAGCTAAATAAACATGTGTATGATGATTATAAGTGTTTGAATCCATGCATAACACCATCAAGCAACATTTCAGGGTTTTACATAGACTTCGAGGAATATGCTCAAAAGAGAACCTCGAGAGCTGTTAAGAGTGATGATAATATTGAGAGGCAAGTAACACCTCAGAAAGTTAATCAAGGAATCACACGTACTGGTAGACAGAGTGATGTTCCTACCTCTAGTCGGAGACGACGAGATGGTGAGTTGATATGTAATTTTTGTTCGAGGACAGGACATGCCGAGAACAGATGTTGGGGCAAGGCAGGAAAGTGTTTTGCTTGTGGTGGTGATCATGTTCGTAAAGATTGCCCAAGGATGAGGGTTAATCAGTTTGGGAGTACTAGTCGGCAATCTGGTGGCTCCAAGAGAGATGGTGATGGTCGACCTAGAGTTTGAGGTCGTGTGCGCGTGGCGGTTGGCCATTGCGGAGTCTTGAAACCTATCCGAATAGGAAGGTACGTTCTCGTATATATATTGTACCGCTACTACGATTATTGTTATTATGAGTACACGTCTTATCGGTAGCTCATGTGCATTCATACATACATTACATGGTGTATTGCATATTGTTGGTTTATTGTTTGATTGGGGATAAAGCCCCAATGAGATGCTGGTTTGTGGTATTGTTTGATTTGTGAATTGCCGGTAGGTAATCACACATGATTTGTGGATTCTTGTGTAGTCTATATATTTATAGGACTATACTATATATAAAGAGCATTGAGGATGAATTTGTGTTACGATGATAGTAACCAATGGTTTTATGGGGTTACGGTTTTGTCGGCCTATATTAAGAGCCGGGGTATGAATATTCGTATATATATGTATATATATATGAAGCATGAATTGTATGATGATATTTATTGGTTTGATATGATACTTGTATATCCTATGGGGATATGTTTAAGGTGATGAATAATATACATCGATAATATTGTATATGATTATTATGCGAGTAGGATACACTCGGTAAGTGCGAAGGTTAAGTATTACGATCTATGGGTTGATTTTAATGCGTGAACAAGTATGACGTTTCACCGCAATTTTTGTTGAAGTTTTGGTGTTTTGGGGACGTTAGAATATACGTCGGTTGTAGCCTTGGTCTAGAATTTAAGAAAGGCTGGATTTGTTGAGTATAAACGTTATGACTACTAATAGCCGAGTCGGTACGTGGTGACTTCTAGCGAGTTTTTATGGTTGTGTGCTAGGTGCACGAATTTTGTGGTAAGTATGAATATTGTTTGCCAAGGTAATAAACCTTGTTACTTGACTTGATTTTAATCTGTTATGTGCATTAGTTGTAGGGAACACCTACTTGATGCATCTACATTGTAGTATATTAAATTCTCATTTCATAAATTGTTATCTCCTGCTCATTCATTTCCTTAGCGTAGGAGACTATTAAAGGATGCTTAAAACCTTTTTATCATGAACCTTCGCATCCTTGCAACGAAAGCTTTTGAATATCCAATTTAGCCGGTACCCTAAATTGGTGATCAAAAGTGATCGTTGTTGGACTAGGATTGGTATGAATTGTGGTAGAATTGACTATACCCATTACCAAAAGGAATGGACCTAAATGAAAAGAGTTTTCAAAACATTTCATTGTTGCACTCTTATGTGTTCTTACCGCGATAGGGAGATCGCGAGTATTATTTGCGTGGCTTGGAATGTCAGCTTGATTGTCTTTGATTGGTTGAAAATTGCTCTATAGGCAATTATTACTTCTTGTGACTTAAGGTCTGTTATGCACGAATTTTATGATGTGCCCCGGAACACATAGTTTCCGTAGTTGAAGGTTATGATGTGCTTGAACTTGTTTCATGTTAAACGTTGGGGTTTGTGTACAAGTTTGGTTAGTATTGTTCATATGTGTTTTCGCGACTCGAATACGAGTCATAATATTTTCAATCTAAAGAGAGTTTAATGTTGGGTGCCTATGAGAGGTTTTGAAAACTGAGTTTGGATCACGGTAGTTTGATCCTCATATACTTGGTTTGGTTATTGTGATGGTAGACTCGGAGACTGAGTCTAGGTTTATGGTTTTTGAGCATCGAGTGTTTACTCGGGATTGTGAGACACCGTAGCAGTGTCTGGGTATTCTATGTTAAGGTGATGACCTGGCATTGGTTTGAGATACGGTTTAGAATTCGGGACGAATTCTTTTTAAGGGGGAGAGGATGTAAGATCCCGATTCCCGGTTAGCTTGAATTGCGTGCAAAGCTCGCATTTCCTCTTTCGTTGATTGCTCGTTTGGTTTGTAAGAGAGTCTAAATGTGTATGAGAGATCACATTAAGACCAAAACACTTTTAAGAAATGTCATATAGTGGTTGACTTGTTAAAGTCAAAAGTCGTAACCCGACGATAGTCGAAATGCGACTCGATTGAGAGTTTATTCGGGTTTCGTGTTCTTGACCTCGATTTGGTCCCAGATCTTTACATGATGATTAAATAACATGTTTAGATGTGTTAGACTTCTAATTGGATGTATTCCATAAGTCTCGTGAAGTTTTGACGCCTCGAGAATAGCAATTCTCCTTATCGCGTAGTTTGAGATTGAGCCGGGCGAACGTCTCGTCTTTCGGGAGCCTATTTCCCCTATCTGTTGTTCATCATCTGAGAGGCATTCAGGCCTATTTTGTAGCCCTTATAGGTGTTTATAATCATGGGTTATTACCCGTCGGTTTGTGGTTTCATTCGACGTTTCGATAGTAAGTTGTTACGTCTTGCGCCGGTTTTGCCCCGGGTTGTTTCGGGTGTTGTTTTTGGGAGTCTAGACCTACTTTAAAATTGGTTTGAGACTTGGATGGATTAGTTTAATGTTTAAGGACTTTAAGGGTTCAATTGTGAGCCATTTCGAAGCTTTAAGGCTCGAGAATGCATGCGGGAACGACCGAAACCGAGCAAGAATCAACAAAGGAGTTTTTGCTGAGGAATAGTGTGATGCGCTCGCATCACACTTGTATGAAGCGACCGCAAGGGGTCCTGGGCAGACTTACGGGATTTTGATTCTATTTTGTGCACTGTCCGAATTTTACCCAATTAAACCCATTCTAAACCTAACCTAAACCCTCCTACTTAACCTAAAACTTGTCCTAAACATTATTAGAGGGTTTAGAGGTTGATTAGTGGCTTGATTAGGGGAATTAATCCTCCATATAAAATCAAAACAGCCACACTCTCTCTCATTTGTTCAGCCACAGAACAACTTCTCCATTCTGCCCGTTTTCTGTGAGCTCTCAACAAAACGTGAAGAGAGCTTGAAAGAGGTGATTTCTAGGGTTCTTGAGGGTTCTACCTTGGAGACCAAAGCTTGGGACCTTCTTTCCCCAATCTACACCATGGATTTGAAGTGAAGGTTGAGAAGAACAACCTCCCCTCTTGGAATTTCGGGAATGGCAGCTTGTAGGGGCTGTGATAAGGTAAGTTTCTACCTTAATTCTCTTGCTTTTGGGCTCCATTGACCCTAGGGAAACAATCATTTGTGCTATGTGAGGTCAATGGAAGCCATTGTTAGGGTTTGTAGAGAAGCATGAACCCTAGGTTTTCAAATTGATGTTAGAATGGGATTGACCTATGTGAGACCATGAAATATGTGAAATTCATGTTCTAATTAGTCTATTGAACTTGGGTATGTTGATTATCCATGAGTTTTGATGTTGGTTTGGTTGAGATACTTGGAGGGTGTTTTGCCCAAATTTGGTTTAGCTTGCTAAATTAATGAAGTGAGCTTGATTACTATGTTTTATATGCTTAATAGAGTATATTAAACCAGGTTGTATGATTTAATCATGAATTTGGAATTATGATTGGTAAGATGAGCTAAATGAAATTGTGCTCAAAATGATGAATTTATTCTATGTTATATTAGTGAAGGTTTTGTCGGGTTTATGTGAGTTAAACGAACCCGGGATGATGGCTATTGTTGATAGTTATGAATATAGGGAGAATTGAGAACCATAGCTTCTATGCCCTAAAATTTTAGAAAGGGTAGATTAGGCTCAACGGAGTCATTATAGGCTTGATAATATGTTAAGCAAACTTGGGTTGAAATCCTACGATGATTGGATTTCGTTTGGTTAATGGAGGGAAGAACATAACTTCCAAACTTTAAATGGTTGGTGATTGAGATGTGTTTTGTGGATTTTTAGTCTTGGGAATTAAGCCCGAATGACTATTGAGATTTGGTTGTAAACCTTAAGAAATTATTACGGTGTGAATTTATAAAACACATAAAGAATGAAATGTGTTAATAAGACTCAACGGAGTCGTAATAAGGCCAATAAAATGATAAAGAGCCTTGCGTTGAAACCCTACAATGTTTGGGTTTGTTTGGGTTATGTTTGTGCACACCGGGTTTTTGGTTGTGTCCAATGGCGACACTTATGTTATGGAGACTAACTAGAAATAAATTTTAAGCATGCTTGTTAGAGCATGGGAAAATGGAGACCCACATAAGGTCACGAGATTATTTAAGAGAAGATTAAGAGAGAATTCTCTTCTCAAGGATTTTTGTTGCGTACATATGAAAACGCTTGTGCGAAGTGACTACGGAGTAGTCATGAAGTTTTAAGTATGGTGTTGGGTTATCGATCATGTATGACGATTAGGACTATGATTGAGTTCGGTGTACTTAAAATAAAGACTAAAATAATAAGTCTTGATTGGTGGATATTTTGAGACTAGCGTAGTAGTCTTGGTTTGATTTGAGTTGAGGATTAAGGAAGACCTCACATTATATTTTATTAAGCTGGTAAGCTATGCTTGAATGGGTTAATGACTTGAGGAATAATGAATACCTCAATAAAGTAGTTCTTGAACTAAACTTGTAAGTTAGTTGAACACAATGGTTATATGCAAATATATGCATTGTTCATGATGTTTGGTAGAGCATTATGTCCTACTTGTTTATATGCAATTATATGCATGGTTTATGAGATTTCGTGAGAGCATTATGTCCTACGTGGTTATATGCAAATATGTGCATGGATTATGGGATTTTGTGGAGCATTATGCCCTATTTGTTTATGTGCAATTATGTGCATGGTTTATGAGTTGTTGTAGAGCATTATGTCCTACATGATTTAATGAGTCCGATAATTATGAATTTGGTCTCATTGGTTTATGCAAGTAAATATCTACTTGATGGTTTGGTTTAAAGTCCAGCTGGCGGGTTTTGGTTGTTGTGTCGGCAATGGGACGATTCATAGCCTTTGGGAACAATCGCTATGAATCGTTGCATTGGGTCCTTTTTCTCCTCACTATTTGGCAAGTGGGATGTGATCTCAGTTATGCCACCTAGCCCGACATCGAAGCTCTCATTTCTCATCCGAGACCGGATGAATGTAACGAGACGCCCGCCTCCTTCGTTATCTCTGTTTGCGTGCTATACTTGCACTTCTTCCTTTGTCGACTGTATGTTTGGGTTGGGCGGTGAGGGTCTAGATATGTTCGAGACCATTTTAAGACCAAAACATTATTAAGAGACTTCATATAGTTGTTGACTTGCTAAAGTCACAAGTCGTGACTCTGACGATAGTCGGAATGCGACGCGATTGAGGGTTTACTTGCTTAGGAGTTCGTGACCTCGGTTTGGGTCCTAGACCTCTTTAAGATAGTTTGTTAACATATTTAGATGCATTAGACTTCAAGTTGGAGGTGTTCCTTAAGTCAATCGATGATTTGGAAGTTTTGGAGATAGCTCGTCTCTATCGCGTAGTTCGAATCGAGTCGCTAATCGCTCTCCTTGGGATTCTTATTTCCTAGTTGTTATTCAACTTCCTAGAAGTATTTAAGCTTCTTCATTAGCCCTTAGACTTGCCTTTTAAAAGTCTCCTTTAATTGCTCGCTTGATTTCGAAGTTGTTTCGTCGTCCTCCGGGCACGTTGTTGCACCCCTTCCTGCTTTCGCCCGAGTTGTTTCTGGAGTTCTTCGGTGTGTTTTAGACTTGTTTTGAGTTGGGTTAGACCTTAGAATGGTTGCCCATAAGTTTGGGATCATTTAGGACAAGTTTAGATCAAATTTTGGAGGTTCGAGGCCGAGGCGCCGCATGGAACCCAGCGAGGCGCCCGCCTCAATCGGAGAGCATCTTTGTGCAGGAGCAAGTGAGGCGGCCGCATGGAGGGGAGGAGGCCTCACTTCCTGCACGCCGCTCGGGATTTTTGCCCTGTTTCGAATTGACGACTTGTACACCAAAACCCCTATCTAAACCTATCCTAAACCTCCCTAACCCTTCCTACTTAAGTCCTAACATCCCTAATTAGTTTTTAATGATGAGTTAAGAGTTCATTAGTGACCAATTAAGCCCACAAATCAGATTAGAAAAGGGACCACAAGTGATTGAACACTTGTCCCACTCAAAATCTAGACCTATATCAACCACATTTTCATTTTTGACCCTCATTCTCACCTCCCTCTTCCAAAAACGAATTTTTCATCTCTCTAGTTCCTCCATGGTTGCTTGAGGTCTTCATCTTCATCCTTCATCATCCATTCATCATTTGCCCAAGGGTCCTTCATTAAAGTTGTAGAGCTCGACGAGGATCGTTTTCAACCGATTGATTTCTTCTTTGCTTTCTTTGGTGTAGAACAAGTAAGTTACCTTCTTTTTATTTTGGTTCATTGGCCCTAAGGAAACAACTTGTATGCTATTTGTGGGCAATGAACACTTGTATGCTATGTTTGCCCAATTTTGGGGATTTTGGAAGTATGAATATGTTAGAGCATTGTAAATGACTTATGGTCATGATGTGAATGATTACCCTTCATGTTGTGTTTCTAGGATTGGGAGCATGCTAGATATCATGTTTACATTATATTTGGGTTTATTATGAAAGTATGCCTTTGATTGGGGCTTTGATTTGTGAACCCTATATATACTATGGTTATGATCACTTAAATGAAATTAATGATTTGGAAATGGGTTTGATCCTTGTTGGGTTTATTTGTGATTTTAGACTTGAGAGTCAATTCCAAACATTGGAGAAATTATTGTTAGTTGAAGTAGGATTAATGTTGAGATGGATGGAAGGTTTAAGAACGAACTTAGCTTGACTCATCGAGTCATAATAGTTCAATATCGTGTTAACGAATTAGGGTTGAAGTCCTACGTCATTTGGGTTTCGTTGACTATGTCTATGATGAACCCATGGATTTTAGGCTTGGGAATAAGCCGGATTATTTTTAAGTTAATCAAACTTGAATGTGCTAATTTTGGGTTGTATGAAATGTGTATTAATGAAATGTGACATTTAGACTCAATGGAGTCATTTTGGGTCCCATAAGAAGTTAGTGAGCCTTATGTTGAAATCCTTCGATGTTCGTTTGGTTGGTTTTGATTGTGAGTACCCGAAAGATTCTGGCCCGCGGTCCCATGACACCCATGTTATAGAGACCTATTGGGAATTTATTTAGAACGTGTTTGCAGAGCACGTGTATTAGAGACCAACCTGGTCTCGAAAATTCATTATTATTGATTATTGATGAGTCCACTATAAGGAATTTAGTCGCGAGATACATAATACTTATGGAGTTGGACTACAAGGTAGTCTTGTCATGAGGGGTCTTGAGGATGTCGACTATAAATGACGAGCGGGACTTTGGCTAAGTCCGTGTGCCTTTAAGTGAAGCTAAATGCTAAGCCTTGATTTGTGGTGTTCTTAGACTAAGTAGTATTTTTGATTTAATCTTGAGTAGAGGATTTTAGTAGACCTCATATTGTGAATTGTCGAGCTTATATGCTATTCTTGAGTTGGTGATGACTTGAGGAGTATGAGTACCTCATTATGTGGTTCTTTGACAAAACTTATATGTTGGTTGAATTTGTTATGTGCAAATATGCATTGTTGAAATTGGTGTGTGGAGCTTTATGTCCTACTTGATTTGGTATGCCGCTATGATCGGTCTTGGTTCTTGTTGAGCATGAGAGTAATTATCTACTTGTGCATTTCATAAAAGCCCAAATTGGCATTATTTGATTATTTGGTTTGTTTATCAAGTCCGGTGGGACGATGCACGCTTTCACGAATTATGGGATTCGTGCCGCTATGGATCGCCGCACTTGGAATCTCACACACACTCCATTGTTGGCCGCAATGGGAAGTAGCCCCTTTGCCGATAGTTAAGTGCCGCATTGGCTTGCTAGCTAAATCGAGTGGTACTCGATAAAAGTCGATGACGCCACAGGCATCGATGTTGCACGATAAAGATAAAGTATAATATGTGTATTGCACAAAGACAACGACACTATGTGGGTAACCCTCTATCCCTTATGTGGCTTACTATGAGCACTTATATGAAAGATAATGTGCTATATGTTCTATGAAGTTTATGTTACAAGATGACATGATACAAGTTTATTATGGGTAGACTATAAAGATACCATGATTTTATATATATTGGTGCATTATGCCATGCCACGATATGCTATGCCATACATTTGCATTTAGTAACTTATCGGGTCATTATGACTCATTTGTGTTTGTTTTCCTTAGTTTTTGCAAGTGATCCCGTTAGTACGCTGCGGGCGGCTTCTGATAGTGATTCCTAGAAGGTGGTCTTCCTGCTTTAAGCTTGGGTTATTAATATTAAGTTATTTGTATTTGTGAGACACGATTGTAAAGTTATGTAGACTTTACTTGGGTAGATTATGTTAGTATTTTGTTATTGTATTATTTTGGTAGCCGACTGTTGGTCGAGCCGTTGTATCTTTTAGAGTTATTCCTTTTATTATTCCGAGCATGCTTTAGCTCACTCATTCTAGTATTGTTGGTATTGTCATCTCCGACGACTTTAGTCGAGACTTGGTTTAGTTGTTAGAATTTTATATCTTATTCTTTAGTTGATTTATTCCTCCCGCATGTTATAGCTGAGTTGTCGCTATCGTTGGGTTCTTGTTGCTTCGCCGCTTTAGTTGCCGATGGTTTGTTGTGCGGCGCAATGTTGCGCCACGCGAGTCGAGATTTGTCGAGAGATAGTCGCCTCTCACTTTGTATTCCTTAGTTTGCAAAAATAGGCTTTGGTCCCATTTATGATTGCTTCCGCAGATTTTAGTTTTGGTTATTCGGGTTTTGCCGCTATGGCTTTTCATTCCTCGTTTAGAGTTTGTTGGTTCAACTTGACTCGCACCACTACGCTTAGCGGGTGCTTGTCCATCTTTTAGCTTGTCTTGACTAAGCACGCACTGGGATTCCGCATCGAATTCGGGTCGGGTCGTCACAGCTTGGTATCGTAGCTATAAGTTAGCTATTTCGCCAGATAGGTTCCTCCTTGGCCTAGTTTGGGTTGGGTTTATTGTCAGTTATTAACGCCGAGTGTTCTTGTAGGCGCATTATGTCGGGAACTTGGCGTGAGCTGTTTTATTATACCAGTTCGAGCCACTGTGGGCGACAGAGGGGAGAGAGAATGTTAGTGATCCGCTGTGACTCCTCAACGGATGTGTGGATCGAAGATGATTCTTCTGCTTCTGCGAAATTCTTGAAGTTTAAACCGAAAGTTTCAATGGAGAGCCTGATACTATTGAGGCAAACTGGCTAGAAAGCATGGAGAAGATCTTAAGGGTTTTG
>JABEVN020004451.1:0-13311 GCA_013146195.2 Codonopsis lanceolata | reverse complement strand
TGAAAAAATAAACTTGCCTTTATCTTAAAAAAGAGGATTTTAAGTTAGAATAACATGGTCGAAGTTGTAAGCTTAATTCAAAAAAAAAAAAAAAACTTCAAACGGAACATTCAAAAAGGTACGAAGCATTTTTCTAAATGGTGGGAGTTTCTTTTAAGATATCAGGTTGAAAGGAGTACATTTTCAGTATGCAAAACACTTGCAAACATTCCGCATCCTTGAACTTTACTATTATATGGAAATTATATTTTCTTCTTGAAGACCTTTTAGGAAAACATAATTGAGTTTTAGTTAGAATCTGAGGGTGGCGAAAGCCAATAATATCTTCCATTGCCAAAAACTGACACCAGCCGGTCCAGCCGAAAGGAGTATAAGCTGAATTTGAGAGTTGCATCAGAATCTGGTTACATGTAATCGATTTATATCCATAAATATGATTTGAAAATAGATTAAAATTGATATTTCATCTGACATTATTATTCCTTTTGTGCAGCATGTTGAAGCTCCTGTTCCTACTCCGAGTAAAGACCAGGTTTTGGTAAAACTTGAAGCAGCAAGCTTGAATCCAGTCGACAATAAAATTCAGAAAGGCATGATGCGTCCTTTTTTACCCCGCAAGTTTCCTTTCATACCTGGTAAGTTTGATAACTTCCGCAGTGCCTCCCTCCCTCTCTCTCTCTCTCTCTCTCTTGTAGGGTCTGTAAGGCAAGATATCGGCGCTTGAGAATTGGATACATTTCTGGTAGCTAGTTGAACTTCATGCATGTAGGCATCTTATGAAGATTCATGAGTCATAGTAGGCCAAGTTAGACTCGGGCATCATTCAGAAGATAACCAAATGAAATGCAAGTGCACCAGGTGGATACTTGAACAGTGATTGACGAGGATTAACCAGGGGTTTGCTAATGAATTTTAATTTGATATATGAATTTATGACCCAGTGCCAGAGCACTTGTTTGAATTCAGGCTTGATGAATAATTCGGAGATTATTCCGTGATGACTTCATCTTCCGAAATAATTTTGCACCAAGTTTATTTGGCTACAGAAACGTAAATTTGTACATGTTTTTAAGATGTGAGAAATTTTTTGTAAGATTTACGCTCGTCACTGATGATTACTTTAATTCAATAGTTTTCTTATTTGAATCATTTTGGCACTCTTATCTCATTCACGATGCAGCTTTAAAGATATCTCAGATGTTCTTAATCAAAACTTTCTTTCTTGGAACAGTATCTGATGTATCAGGAGAAGTCGTGGAGGTCGGATCTGGAGTCACAAATTTTAAAGCTGGTGATAAAGTTGTGTCCTTCCTTGGCATGGTGCGTGATATCTTTGTTCTTCTTTTTTCCTGTTAATTTTTGTCTTACCCTAAACGTGCACTTGGTTAACTTTTTTTTCTTCCTATTACTACTATTTTACAGAATGCATATGATTGATTGTATAGTCTCTAGGTTCTACCACTAAGTGCTGGTAACTACAGGTTTTAGCCAATGAAATGCAGTTGCTAATGCACTAGGCTGGGACTGGGGACTGGGGACTGGGGCCTGGGGCCTGGGGCCTGGGAGTGAACTTCTGTAACCTGGACTCCAGTAAATTTTAATCCTCTATTTCTTGACTGGCAGGCTGGTGGAGGTGGACTGGCAGAGTATGCTGTGGCAAACGAGAGCACGACGGTGGCAAGGCCACCTGAAGTGTCAGCTGCTGAAGCTGCGGCGTTACCTATTGCTGGGTGTACAGCCTACCAGGCCCTTACTCAGCATGCTGGACTCAAGCTCGACGGAAGTGGGCCCCAGAAAAACATTCTTATCACTGCAGCCTCAGGAGGGGTGGGTCACTACGCAGTTCAACTAGCAAAGATGGGAAATACCCACGTGACAGCCACCTGTGGAGCCCGGAACATTGAATTAGTGAAGAGCCTAGGGGCCGATGAGGTTGTGGACTACAAGACCCCAGAGGGAGCAGCACTTAAAAGCCCATCAGGTAAGAAATATGATGCTGTACTCCAATGTGCGACAGGTACTTCCTGGTCTACATACCAGCCCAATCTGAGCGAAACAGCTAAGGTAATAGATATCACTCCCAGCCCAACTGCTTTGGCAACTGCTTTATTGAAGAAAGTCACCTTCTCCAAGCAGCAGCTGATGCCTCTAATGGGGTCTCCTAATGCGGAGAACCTTGAAATTCTGCTGAAGTTGGTGAAGGAAGGGAAGCTTAAGACGGTGATAGACTCAAAATATCCGCTGAGCAAGGCTGAAGATGCTTGGGCCAAGTGCATTGATGGCCATGCTACTGGGAAAATCATTGTGGAGCCATAAATTTAAGCTTTGGATACATTTATTGCGGGATGGTGGCAGATTTTTGTTCTCTATTTAACTAAGTTTAGTTGTGTACTCGATCTGTGCGTTACAAGTAAATTGCGTTTTTGTGACTTGTCATTTTCATGTTTTCTTGTATTTTTGGAAATTGGAGTCCCGTGTCTTAAATTTATATCTTGCAAGTGCACAAGACTATTGCAGAATAGCTTGGGAAGCAAGGGTCGAACCACAAAGACAAGAAGAATACTAATGACCGATATATTGTAGCTATTTAAACTAGGGGGGGGGGTTATTTGTTTTTATTCTACTAAAATAGTAAATCTAATTAACTAAGTAACAATTACAATTATAAAGATCTGTATGGAGGAGGGAAATCTAGGTTTGTGATTTCACTTGCATCTACTCTATTGTTTGTTTAAATAAAATATTATTTAATAACTTGGATTCGTTCACGAAAGATAGATATAGATCGTTAAATTATAGTTCAGTCTCCATTTTAAATAATTCATCCAATCTATATCCTAAGAACAAGAACATATGGATCTTATTTATCACTTAGGTCATATATATGAACCTGATCCTAACTTATTACTCTCGTGTATCGATAAGGTCAATTTATCACGATGGTGAGTCAGTGTACGACATATGCATTTAGTCGTGCAGCTATCCGCACATCTAGGCCTCTATTACTTGCGATTTCATTCATTTAGTCAAAGCTAGACAATAAAATGGTTGATAAACATCATGATCAATAAGAATTGAATGAATAAAAATATATTAAGCAATAGATTCGATACAAGTTACCTCCAAATTCCTAGATTAATGGATGGTTAGTTCATCCTTGAAGATGAACCACACATCGGGATGAAGGAATACATGAATCGATCTTCAAAACTATAATTACAATGACTAAATTATGTAATACAAACTAAAATCGGTGTTAGAACCGTTTCCTCAGAATTTCTAGATGTCCCTTGGCTTTGACTACCGTCTTCTATATATACCAAGGTGTTGTAGGGGAATAGGAGGTTCAATATAGGTGAAAGACCTCGTAAAGGCGGTTCTGGGGATCTTGCGGCCGTATTGTGTTTATACCTTGCATCCGCAAGGGTCTTGAACGAGCTATGCTTCATACTGTCTAGGGGTGTAAATCGGAACCACCGAACCACGGAACCAAACCAAACCAAACCAGCCTGGTTTGGTTCTTGCTTAGTCGAAGACGGTTCGCCTTCTTTCAAGAATTGGAAAACCACGCGGTTCGGTTCGGTTCATGGTTTTTGGTATCGAACCAAACCAAACCGAACCAAACCAAACCACCCTATATATTTTTATTTATTTATTATATAATATATATTATATTACATTTATTAACAATTTTGAACCTTTGATTTATTCATAATATATATATATATATATATATATATATATATATAGACAGATACTAAATCAAACAAAATCTTGATTATTGGAGAACTATTATTTCTTCCATTGTTTGTGTTTATTTTAGAATTTGTATTGTTTTATTTATGATAATTTGTTGTTAGTAAATTATTTCCTAATTTTGATGTTAATTCCAAATTAAAATATTATTTTTATTGTTATTTTTAATATTGGTTAATTTAATTAAAAATAATTTATTTAAACCACAAAACCAAACCAAACCAAACCGAGTGGTTCGGTTCGGTTCCAAGTCTTACTCGGTTCGGTTCGGTTTGACATTTTTGGAACCACTCAGAGGCGGTTCGGTTTGTGGTTTTGGCATAAACCAAACCAAACCGAACCACTTACACCCCTAATACTGTCTACCTTGCGAGGGCAAGGCCTTGGAGGCTTGCGGCCACAAAGTGTCCAGATTGTTCCTTCTGTATCTTTTCAAGAGTTACACTTTGCACCCTTCCTCGAAATCTTCACTAAAAGCTCTATAAATCTCATAAGTTCACATAAAACCCTGAAACTCACAATATAGCTCAAAAACACATATTAGTAGTCAAAAGCCTCGTGGAATTGTTATTTTTAAGTCATAAAAGTACCCGATATAGACGTATAAAATACGTCTATCAAATACCCCAAAACTTAGACTTTGCTCGTCCACGAGTAACAATACTTATAAATACAAAAGCACTTAAAAATACAAAAATTAAGAAAATCTTTTTGGAGGGTGACACTATTTACACTCCTCTAGAAACCCACAAACTCAAGGAGACTCTAACGAGCGACTAGACTATGCAGATAAATACAAAAAACTAATAAATACAAAAGCAAGTAAATACAAAAACAAAACAAAAATCTTTTTGGTTTCAATCTCAAGTAACAAAAGCATGGCATATCAAAGTTGTCTCAGTAAGATGCTCACCACATATGTGCAGACTAATTCACAGAACGAACTGACGTATACTCAAACTGCTACAGGTTTTAATTTCTCCGTGTGTGTGTGATAACCAATCATAGAGAATATTTTAACTTAAACAATTTTACTTAGCAAAGCACAACATTCATTCTAAAAATCAGGATTTTCAATAAAATTAATGCAACATAGAGTATGAGATCTACCATCCAAACCCGGTCTATCACAGAAAGAGAGAACACCAAGGATTTCAAATACTTATACATCTATCTCATGCACTTCCTATGTATGACATACAATGCTTTCATGTCACAATTACTTGCAATAGTTAAGATTATGCTAACACAGTGAGCTTGCGAATAATATGAATATATGAAGTGGGGATCAATTTACATGCATTACCATTAAATCAACAAACACAAGCATTGACAAGAAGATCAATAGGTCTTTAATAAGCTTGTAATGTAAGGCCAAGGTGTTGGGGGATATGATGGAAATGGAATAGAATACAAAGTGAGAGAGCAAGACTACCCTTTATCCCAAATACTTCCAAACAAAAGGAAGTTTTTTCCTAATTAGGTTAGGATCTGCAAAGACCACAAGTGGGGACTTTTCTCCAAAACTTGTTTTGTATAATATATCAAGCTAAAAATATCTAGTGTTCTATTTTCAGAAGAACTTTTCTATCATATTTATCTCTTGAAAGCTATGCTTTCATTTGAATCTTCTTGCACTCTTCTTCTTCCGTTTCATTTTTCGTCGAATTAATTAATTTATTTTTTGAATATCGACAGGGAAGAAGAAGTCTTCGGAAAATTTTTCTAACTGAAAATTAGTCCCTTAAAATTAATTCCCGACCCATATCCTACTCTCTCAAATGGTAGACTAAAGTGTATAGGCTTTAGGGTTAAGTTAATGTCGGTTAAAGAAATGAAGTCGAATGGGGGTTCAATGTATACTTTGCACACTCCATTCTTTTTTAATAAAGCTCAAATGGGACAATGGGGGTATTTTTAGTAAGGTCGGGAAATATTTAGGCTCAAACGATCCAAAGATGACCTATATCATATCTTAATACCAAAATACTCATGCAGTTTTTAAGAAAGTACAACACATAAAATATCATATCAATTATGAAAGTTGTGGAATTGAAGATTTAGCATCACTGAATTTCACATAAGCATTCGCTAGAACAAATGGTAGGGGCAATTAAGACTAACATGCAGATATGGTTCGAAAGTGTGCTTGAGATATATTAGTAAGAAAAATCCAAGGGATCTAACTACCATGCAATTGACCATAAGTTACAATTTAATGTAACAGTCATGTTAGGACGACTATTCATCATATTCTTGTGCATATCTAGTTGCTAAAATGAAATGTGTGCTATTAACTTAGTAAAAATGTTCAAATCAATCCATAATCATGTCTGGTATAAGTGCACAGAGATTTGGAGAAAATCAAGAATTTTGCATAATCAAGTAAATTTCAGAATGATCTATGGAAAAATTATGTGGTTCATTGCATTAACTCCTCATCGACCGACATGACCACACCCGGACTCGAGAATGAAAATTTTGAATTAAAACATTTTTTAAAATTTTTATAGAAAGAAATTGGAGATGGGCGATGACGATGACGATGACTCTTTTGATGGGTCCCTGAAGGAACCAAATATTAGTGTATTCTGGTCAAGGCAACATCTCCGAAAATAAGAAAATATAAAAAGTAAGTTCATAGAGTGAGGAGGAGACACGATAGAGGGACAAAAATTTTCCCCCACCCTACAACACGTAACCCAACTCCACTCTTCCTTAGGCTGGGACCTGCAAAGGCCCTGGGCTTAGAATTCCCCATCCCCCCAACTTAAATTTTATTTTGTCTTCAAAATTGAGGAATATCCTATAAGAGGGTTGATGGAGGAGAAATATCAAAAGGAAATAAGTGGCCCGCCTAACGAAAGAGGAAGAAACTTGGGCTTCGACTCATGGTGAGTCGGGAGGAAATAACGAAGGATGAAGAAACTCGGGGATCGTGTCAGGTGGCATCCCATAAAGTGTGGAGACATTGTGCCCCACCTGGTTAACCCAGCCAAAGAAACTAGTCTGGTCGGCGCAGATTTATGCCAACTGCTGACTAATCATCTCGTTCTGTAGTAAGGTCTCCTCCTACCTATTAGAGATAGCCTCCAAGGGATCCTCCTCTTCTTGAGGCTCATCACGTGGTCCTCTCTCATGTGGCTGGCGAGGGAGCGCAAATAGAAGCGCCCTGGTGATGTAGGGGACTGCCCGAACTCTCTCCGAATCTGGAGTCCAGACGACTCCAGCCCCACTACACAGCTCAGTAATCAAACTCGGGAACGCGAATCCCGAGTTTGTCGTACCCCTAATAAAGGTCTAAATTTGGGCGTTGATCAGACGTCTAACATCAACAGACCCACCGGTCAAGATGGTGTAGATCAAAACGGCCTTATGCCAAGATGCCGTGTGCTAGTGGCTAAAAGGCATAAAGCGTGCACAGATAAATTTGAACACGACCTTGGCCGTGTTTGTGAGATGGGTCTCGCCCATGGTGCGGAGGCCAAACGGTGGATCTTGATGGAAGGTCCAAACCGCGTCAGGTGTTGCGATTTCCGCATTTAACACCGAGAGAAGGACAGGGTCGGCGATGTGGATACTGTACTAGTCAGTACCACTCGCAAACCTAGGAGTGCCGAAATAATGGTTAATGCTTTGGGGCGAAAAATCAACATTCCTACCCCTAACAGCTGTACGGTCAACCTCCTCAGCAGAAATGGAAATACGCCTGTTGGCGTAGAATTCACTGACTAAGGCCACGATGGCCACGCCCGGGGTCGCATAAATATTGCCCCACCTTCGACGAGCGAAGTGAGCAGGGAGAGCAAAGTCCTTGGCCTTAAATCCCCTCTCAGGAATTATGCTTTTGGAGAGGTTCCTAGTGTAGCTCTCTGATGCCTCGTAGGACACAAACCTATAGGGGTCATAATTCTGCTCCCCCTCTTCGGAGCGGGACGAGGACGGTCCGGTGTTTCTACGCTTAGGGGCCATTATATGGGCACAAAAATATAAAATCTCTAAAAAAAATTTAAAATTAACCAACCTAACTAAAACAAATAAAGCATGCACGTAGACAATAATAATAATTCTAACACCCTAACATGCAAAAATTTTGACAAATCAAAAATTTAATGAAGAAGGGATAGAAGATACGTGGATTGCGCAATGCTTATAGCTGAACTGGTAAGTTGGCCGGAGTTCCGAAGCTTAGACGTCGGTAACAATGGTGGCTTCTTCTTTTTCAAGTCTTGAATGGGGCAAGATGGAGGGTGGTGATGATGAGAGAGCTTGAAGAGGGAAGCTTTGAGTTGAACTAGGCCAGAATTAGGGAGCTTCGCTGGAGATTTGCAAGAGAGAGAGGGAGAGATTGCCAGAATTTGAAGAGGAAGAAAACTGAAATTCTGTGATTTGTTGTGGCTGCTCTGCTTCAGCTTATAAAGAGGGCCTTGCGGCCGCAAGGTGTTTATGCCTTGCGTCCGCAAGGTATCCAGTCAAAGAGGCACGGATGTTGATGCAGGCTTGCGGGGGCAAGGGTCTTTTGGGCTTGCCGCCGCATGAGTTACGCGTGAATTGTCATTAATAGGGCCTTGCAGCCGCAAGGTGTTTTAGGCCTTGCGTCCGCAAGGTCCATAGATTGTGTGCCTTGGGAGCTGCTTCACAGATTTTTGACAGTTTTCGTTTTAGTCCTTCCGTTATGTTCTGTTAAGTCCGTTTCTTTCCTACGCTCTCAAAATTCTACAAAAACTTCTAAACTAAAATATTAAAAACATATAAATACAACACTAAGATGCTTTTCTCCCCCAAACTTGAATTATGCCCATGCTGGAAAATATTTAAATTAAATGCACATAATCAAATAAGATGGAGAACAACATATTTAAATTACACTACGAAAGCAAATAAAATTTCATCAAAGTGGGTTGCCTCCCACCTAGCGCACTTGCTTAACGTCTTTGGCTCGACCCAACTGCAAACCTATTCTCTTGGGGGTTCGGAGTCAGAGAGACGAATGAGTTCGATTGTTTTCTCTACTGACATATGTTCAAAGTACGGTTTGAGTTGGTAACCATTAACCTTAAATACTTCATCAGTCTTTGGATTCTTAATATCGACTGCTCCATGTGGGTAAATTCGCACTATAATGAAAGGACCAGACCATTTTGATTTTAATTTACCTGGAAATAATCTGAGTCTAGAATTAAAAAAAAAAAAAAGGACTTTCAATCCTAGACGTAACATCTTTTTAGAAATTCCCATATCATGATATCTTTTGGTTTTTTCTTTATAGATTTTTGCATTCTCATATGAATTTAACATATGCTTTTCTAGCTCATTTAACTGAAAAAGGCGTTCTTCACCGGCTAAAGTTAGATCAAAATTAAGAGTTTTAATGGTCCAATAAGTCTTATGTTCAATTTATACCGGTAAATGACATGCTTTACCGTACACCATCCGATATGGACTTGTAGCGCCCGAGAATCTCCTTACATTTATTATAACATTTATTTGTTAATCATATATTGATTAATATTAAACTTGCAATGCTAGCATGTTAGTCAAATAGTATTTTGACTTGAGTTTTGAGTTCTAGTGAGAACTTGGTTATATCGTGAGTTGGACTTGTGCAATAGTACGTTTGGAGTCCGATTATGTTATTTATGTGTTTTGAATTATTTATGTGTTTTAGGTTGTGAACTTGAGTAATTACCTTATGAAAGTCTATTTTGGCTCAAAATATGTTGGGCTTAATGTGTGTCGTGTTTCAAGTCTATATTGGTCTTTATTTATGTTAATTATGATTTATAACATTGAAATATAAATGACATGTTAAAGTTGAAAAATATATATTTTCGGCTAGATTGATCTGAAATATATCGTACGTTATGTGTTTCTTTTTATATTGTTAAAATATTTTTATTTTAACATTGGCTAATTAATAATGGTTAATTAATATTTAAATGAGTCAAATTGGAGATTAATTAATTTTGACAAATTGGACTTTTTGACCAAACAATAATATTGATTCCATAATGGACTAACTATATATATATATATATATATATATATATATATAAAGAATATTTTAATAATCACCAAGTGATCAATCACTTGGAATTTTTAGTATTTCGGCTGGAGTCAACAACAACTATTCATTTTCTTTTGTTTGTTTTGGTTACCATTTTGGTTTGTGGGTGGTGACTCCCTTCTTTTTCTTTTATTTGACAATTGAGAAGCAATCACTTCGTTTTTCTTCTTCCTGGGTTTCTGTCCGCCATACCGTGAGTAAGTTTGAGGGTTCGAGCTTTCAGCTCGATTTGTTAACGAAATATTACTCGTTTTTAATTTCAATTTCGCGCAGGGGTGTTCTATGTGTTGAGGACTACATTTACATCCGAATATTTTGTGTTTTCATCGATATTTTTCGGTAGAGGTAAGTTACTATCCCCTTCCCTTTATATGTAGAATTGACATACATATAATATGGGCTACTGTAAACACCCAAATTTCGTACCCCTGATATGTGACTCTGACATATGATATCAAGAACTGCTTAAATTTAACAAATGTCAAGTTACACGATTCGAAAATGCGAAAGGCAAAACAGGTTGCGCAAAACAGTAAATTGCGAGGGGTGAAAGTGCCAAAAATAGAACTTGAACAGGAGCATGGCGCGGCCAAAAAGGCTAGGTGGGCGCCGCGCCATGCCATGGAGATGTCGGCGTCAAGCATGCTACAGTAGCCCTGAGACTTAACGCATTGTGCAATGCAGAAGGCCGATGTACATGCTGATGCTGCACGCTGAGGGAATTTATAATTCCCGATGAGTCCCCCTTTCCACCTATAAATAAGAGTGTTGGACTCCCCTTTAGAAAAAAAAATGGTTTACGGAGAAACGCTAAGAAATTCTCTCCGCTTCCCAACAATGCCGAGTTTTAGTGAGAGAAGTGAGATAGGTGTGTGTAGCCCACCAAAGCTTTCAAACCCCGTCCAAACTCTGCCAAAACACAAATCCACCGGTTAAAAGTGATCTCTAGCCTTTTAGTTAGGTATCCACCCTACTTCCCCGGCTCAAAATCTATAAAGTAAGCCGAGTAATGAGCTGAAAAACACAAAAGTAAGTTGTTATTCCGTCCAACCAAAAAGGCCGAAACCATCCGAAATAAGCCATCATTACGCCTTGAGTGAGCGAGGCCAAAGTCATCCGAATAGCGATTCATTCTGCAACCGAATCTAACAACAACAACAAAAACTCCCTCTCCCTGAAAGACAGAGCGAGCATACTACCGCTCTAAAAGGTAATAGCCTTTAAGGGCGTTTTATTTATTTATTTATAAAGTTATTATTTAAATCCGACTCAATGAAGTCAATATAAGCCGTTGTGCTGCCCGGATTAGATTAGAAAATATTATGTAAAAGAGCCGTTATAATGACCAAATATTTTTAAATATATTTGTAAATATTGTAAGGAAATGGCTGCAAGTCCGTAAATAATGTAGCCACGGATGTATTTGTTTTATTTTCCTGTCTTTTAATGCTTTATTTATTTGCTAAATAAATATAACAATAAGCATACTTTAGCCAAAAACTATTTTGAGACCGAAAGTGAGTTGGGTGCCTAGCACCTTCCCAACTCGTAACTTAGCCTCCGAACCCGTTTTCTATCTCGGTTTTCTTTTTTCTTTTTCACGGTTTTGCTTTATTTTGTCTTAAAATAAAGATGGCGACTCTAAAACTTTTTGGATCGGTGGGGCCTTGCAACACTCCTTCTTTTTAGTTTTTCCTAAAAAAGGGAAAATGAGAATGGAAGGGTGATGTATTTCCATATCTCGATATCCCTAAAAAGGGATAACTTGATGCGAGGAAACCCAAGCTCCATAGTGATCGAAATGAGCCTAAGACTATTTTTAATAAAATCCATAGTGGGGCGTCGCAACATCCTTTTTTACTTTTAGTTTTCCCTAAAAAAGGAAAATGAGAATGAAAGGGTGATGCATTCTCATATCTGGTATCCCAAAAAGGGATAACTTGATGCGAGGAAACCCAAAGTTCCCATATTGGATCAAAAATCCACTAAAGGCAACCGAGGCGCATTCCAACGCGCTATCTTAGACAGCACTCCTCTCGCACTTGTAATTTCGTCTTCCGCTAAACATGAGAGGATGAAACGAGAGCAGTGGTGTCCCGCATCGCAGCACCTATCCAAGGCGCGGGCGCGGGCGCAGGCGCGATCTCGAGGAACCCACAGTGGCGACTTCGCTGTTTAGGGAGTTGTTTTATTTTTTAAATAAAATGGAGGGCTAGACTCATAAAATAAAACTTTTTGTTTTATTTGTTTTAAAATTTAAAGTATGCTTGTTATATTAATTTATACATTTGAATATTGCGTTCCTATACATCCTGCCTATATTTGTGGATATGATCCTCCATCTTGCTTATGCATTTCGTTCGATAATGCTATTACATGGAGATATATTTAAAAATATTCTTCTTTTTTGAAAAAAAAAAAAAAGAAAAGCAAAAAAAAAATCGAAAAAAAAAAATTTCGAAAAAAATAAAAAAGAATATATATATATATATATATATATATATATATATATATATATATATATATATATATATCCTTACAATAAAAATTTCGGGCAGCACAATAAAAGAGTCGGGGCTTTATTTTTAATATTGCTTTATTTTTTGCTCTGTTTTACTATTTCTTTTTGTCTATTACTCCTTTTTATTATTCCGTTCAATTTGTACATATTTGCATTCATTCTGTCATTTTATTTTGGGGACATAGGACCAAATTTGTAATTAATAGGGATATATAGATTCCCCACTTTTCTTTCTATTTCGTAAGTGTGGTGTGCTTGCTTGCTTGCGCTCATACTAAAAAGCCGAGAAAATCCATACGTAACAGCAAGACAGACCATATCTGTTATATTTTTCTGTTTGTATATATGTAAATGAATAAAGACTTACTTGCTTTTTAGATACACGCACACACGTGCACGCATATATGAATATTCCGAACTGTTATCCTACACCAAGACCAGCTTACCTCCTGCATGAGCCAACGCTAGAATGCATATAGATTCTCAGGACAATTCATTGACCGACCGGTTTTTGCATCTTTGAATCGTAGATCGGCCCACATCAAATATATATATATATATATATATATATATATATATATATATATATATATATATATATATAATAAATGATGAAAAAAAAAAAGAAAGAGTCAACAAATATATAATAAAAAAAATGCGCAAGTTAGAGAAATAAAAAAATGAAAATAAAATGCGCACAAAAAAAAAGTAATAAATAATAAGCGGGAGCTGATTTATTATTCTCTGATGCTCGACCTAGACCATTTCGAATGGTGGATCTGGAAAGAGTATAGGCCCGCCACGTCAGGATCGGTCCGATCTGAGGGGAGTCGAGGGGTGGAATACGTTTGTCTATACTGCGGAGAAATAATCCTTTATTCAGGAAAAGTCACGAGGCTGTCAAAATAAGCGAAGTGCTTATCACAGGTCAAGCTGTAAGGGAACATAAATAAATAATAATAATAAA
>JABEVN020004450.1:0-13322 GCA_013146195.2 Codonopsis lanceolata | reverse complement strand
CTACAAGCAATGCTTGTAGACGAGCTAATAAGACTAAAAACTTTTAACTATAGAAAACAATTAAAAGGCTTACAATAATGAACAAACAACTATTATATGGAAATCACACGAAAAGCTCAAATCTAACTAGTATATGTTATTAGTCTAACATAATACACCCACATAAACTAAAAGATTAAAACAAAACATTGGGCAAAAAAAATTATTAGGAAGCATCACATTGATGTAGTAGTTAAGTCAATATTGCTTAATTCCATAGAACATTCGACTTTTACAGCACAAACTGTCAAACTCTCTAAAATCTCTTTAAAAGCGTTGTAGCATCAATGGACGAACTCTTCTTTATATAGGGCATAAGAAACATGTTTTCTAATAAAACACTTAACATAACATTGTTAAGATTAGGAAATAAATAATTACATATTATACAAACATGTCATATTAAGTACATCCTTAAACAAGACAATGAGTAAACTTTTAAGAAAAGTCACTAAGGCAATGGGGAAGTTTCCAATAAAAGCAACAACAACCTTGAAGACAAGGCATGAGACATAACACAAAGGAGGGTAAAATAGACCAGGCTTATTTGCACTTACATATAGGTAGGGGTGGTAAAATGAGTGTTATGGATAAATGAGTGTTGGCTATTATCCATGGATAATAGCTTAACACTCATTTATCCATAACACTCATTTTGTCACCCCTACATATAGGTAGATATTTTCGGTACTAACCCCCACCCCCCCAACCCAAAAACAAAAAAAAAGACTATCTGTAGTGTAATTAATTACTAGAGGGTAGATTTGTGCAAAATATCCGGCTAATGGTATTAGTAACAATATTCGGCTGCAGTATCTGTGACACATGCTAGTGATATAAGCAATCAAAAGGGTATTGCCCTCACGTGCTTAGCTCAGTTGGTTAAGAGCTAGTACATTTGGATACATGATTAAGGATCGAGTCCTAGCAACCGCAGTGTGGGGGTTTCATCCTCTGTGTGAGCGGCCAGAAATATTAGGCGCGGGTCCTCCTAGCTACTTAATCACCGAGTCGTCGTGATTTTCCCCTCACATTTTCATGGGCCGAGTATGGGGCTTTTGGAGAAGTTTCCCTTTTGATACAAAGAATCAAAAGGGTATTTGTCAATTAAAAACAGTTTTTGTTAAAGTGACCAAAGCATGAAACATCAATTTAATACTTCCTTGGTCCCAAAATTATCGTCTGACTTGATGCACAATTTAAGAAAATACATTTAAATGAATTATTAATATTGGAATAGTGTGTGGTTTCTTTTAAAGCCCATAAATATGTGGTTCAAAATTAATGAGGAAAAAATAAGGGTAAAGTGGTATAAGTGATGTCCTAAAAATAAAACTTTCAAAGAAGACAATTATTTTGTGACGAACAAAAAAACAAGATAATAATTTGGGATTATGAAAGACGTGTAGCAGTTAGCACCATTATAGAAAGGGTAAACTACACCATTGGTCCCTGCAATAGTTAATAGTTGTTACTTCACATTCAAAAGCTTCTATTCTTGCAAACATATCCAGATCTGGACACTCTCAGTTGCTTGATCCTTGAGGCTTGGACTTCCATTTTAATTCAATTATACGCGAACACACACAGAGAGATTGTTATCTTGTACAGGTTCAATAATTGATGGAATTAGACGAAATGTCCAATGCGTTTACTTTCAAGGACCAATTTGTTTTTGATTTGTATAGGGCGCAAATTGTAATATGGGACCAAAGTACAACATCAAGGCGTTTCAAAATGTCAAGCCGCCTTGGTTGAACGAATGGCTGGCAACGAGTAGAAGCTGCTTTCGAGATTTTTCTTTCAATCGTCTTGAAGATCTGCTGTGTCAGGCGAGTGTTATTAGGGGGTTTCTGACTAGAAATTATGCTCCCTGCAACTGGTGAGAAGACCCCTCAACAGGGTTACCATGGAGCAATTATGCCGTCGTTTTTCTCTTGCTGAGATTCAATTAGCCACACAATACTTTGATGAGGAATTGGTCATCGGGCGGTGGATTCGGTAAAGTGTACAGAGGTACCATCAATGATGGATCAAATATTGTTGCTGCCATTAAGCGTTTAGATTCCCGTTCCAAGCAAGGTGCCCCTGAGTTTTGGGCCGAAATTGAGATGCTTTCCAAGTTAAGGCACTGTCACCTAGTTTCCCTGATTGGTTATTGCAATGATAAGGATGAAATGATACTTGTCTATGAATTAATGCCCCATGGCACCCTTGCGGATCATATGCACAAACTTAGAACTCAACTATCTTGGTTGCAACGACTCAAAATATGCATAGGTGCTGCAAGAGGTCTGGACTACACACTGGTACCGGTACTCATCACGAGTCATACACCGTGATGTAAAAGCTCCAACATTTTATTGGATGATAGATGGGAAGCTAAGATTTCTGATTTTGGGTTGTCTAAAGTAGGCCCAACAAATGAACCAAACACTATTGTTAGCACTGCCGTCAAAGGCACTTTCGGGTATCTAGATCCAGAGTATTTCTCAACTGGCAGATTGACGAGGAAATCTGATGTGTATTCATTTGGAGTGGTATTACTTGAAGTGTTGTGTGGGAGACGTGCGGTGGATACAAGTCTTTTTGATGAAGAGCAATGGGGTTTAGTAGGATGGGCTCAAGATTGTATCAAAGAAGGAAAACTAGAGCAGATTATTGATTTTAGTCTGAGTGGGCAAATCTTGCAGAATTGCTTGAAAGAATTTGCACAAATTGTGGAACGGTGCTTGCATATTCGTCCCAAGGAACGTCCTACAATGGCTGAGGTCGTGGTAAATCTCAATTGTGCACTGGCATTACAAGAGACACCTGATTATTCTGAACCCGATGTTTATTCTGAACCTGACTATTCTGCAACGCCTGCTGAAAATATCACAGTCATTAGAAAGATTCGAAAGTTTTTCTTTCCCTTGATCGGTATGCACTCTGGTAACTCCATACTCATCATGGCTAACATGTTCTCTATGTGAGTATTACATATATTTTAGCGGAAATGCAGAACTTTAACAGGATGATGTTTATCTAACATTTCATACAAAAAATATATAATTTTGTTATAAATTAAAGGAAAGGTAGAGGAGTGAAAATACAATATTAAAAAAGTTTGATTCGTCAAATGAAACTATTCTGATCAAGAATGGAGGGAGTGTGTAAATATTTACTATGAAACTAATCATACACTCCCTCCATACAAAAATATAATCACACTTTCTTTGTTAGTTTGCCTTCATTGTTTTTTTTTTGTGTGTGGCAAGACTATATAATCACATTTTTCTGTTGTATAAAGGATCAAATTGTACCCATATAGTATACTACATGGGTTAAGTGTATGTACCATGTAGCTGGAATGCATTCCTTAGTTATTTCTCTTATTCCACAGTTCATGGTGATGCAAGTCCATCTAGGAAGAATGGAGGTATTTCCTATGAAGTTTCTCAAAATGGACGAATTGTGACACCAAACTTGAAGGTGTTCACATTTACTGACATGAAAACAGCGACCAGAAATTTTAGCCCAGAAACATTACTGGGGGAGGGAGGTTTTGGAAAAGTTTTCAAAGGTTGGATTGACAAGGACACATACGCCCCGTCGAAGATCCGTGCTGGAATGTTTGTTGCAATTAAAAAACTAGAGGCAGGCAGCAGGCAGGATCTTCCAGAGAGGCAGGTAAATCAACTTATTATGTCAATTTCTGATACTAAAGAACTTAAATTCTCTTAAAGGAATTTTCGTCTTAGTTATAATTATACTTATTCCTCAAAACGTTTCATCCCTCCATATTCTACAAGTAATGTTGTTAAATTTTGAAGAGTATGATAGTCTAGTTGTAGGATTTCGTATCTTTACCTAGATTACTTCTAGTCTTCTACTAATATTCTATGACCTATTTATTGAATTTTCAAGTGTTATTTTAGGTGTTGTTTGGTAGTACAACTTGAAAAGAGGTTGAAGAGAAAGGTAAAAAAAAAAAAGATTCTCTGCCAAAAAAAGGCATGCATATGTGTAGGTATTATATATGGCCATTTTTCAGCCTGCTTTCTTTGAGAAAGTACAAATAGGAAATGGAAATGTTACAGAAATTAGCTGAGCCACAAAAAAAAAAAAAGGAAAGAAAAAGGAACTAGTGACTTTGCTGATATAGATTGCAAATTTCATGGCAGGCAGAGGTGAACTTCTTGGGGAAATTTGATCATCCTAATGTTATTCATCTCTTGGGCTACTGCGTAGAAGGCCAAGAATATCTTCTTATGTACGAATATATGGAGCATGGAAGCTTAGCGAACAACCTTTTCAGAAGTAAGTATATATGCATCAAAGAACTTTTGATTGTTACTCCCTCCTTTCCAATCATACACTCCATGTTAGAAAAGTCTAATAATTAAACAATATACTTTGAGTTGGTCATGGTCATGATCAGAAAAATATTTGAGCTTGAGCAAGATGCTTATATCATATTTGGAGGTTAGTGTACAAATGTTATGGACATTATACACATAATTTTCTAAAGTGGACTCTTTAATCGGAACATCTAATAAAAGCATAATAGTGGACTCTTTGCTTAGAGTGGAGGGAGTATTTAAGACTTAAGAGGTGATTTAAATGATGAAGTCAACATCTGAGAGAACTTCTTGTGATTGCAGAAAATTATTCGAACGCTATGCCATGGACCGTGCGGCTTAAAATCATGATTGGAGCGGCCCGAGGCCTTGAATTTTTGCACAGAATAGATAAAGTCATACATCGGGACATTAAGAGTTCTAATATATTACTGGATGGGGTAGAATGCAATGTGTTTTATATCAATTACAATTCATTTTGCTTTGATCATCTTGTTTTTGAGCCAATTCTAATTAACTGTTCTGAATATATGATGTTAACGAATTTCATCTGCTAGAATTATAATGCAAAACTCTCGGGTTTTGGATTGGCAAGGAGCGGTCCCTTTAATCGCGACACCCACGTTACTACGCGTGTTATGGGAACTTTTGGTTTTATAGCTCCCGAGTACATTGCCACTGGTAAGTCATTAGATCAACTTCTTTTCTGTGATTGGTTTCTGTCAAATCTTTAATGACAGATTCGTCATGCAAAAGTGTGTGTCGGTAATTGGTTATAGAAATACTGTTTCTCAATTTTAGAGTGCTCTGGTTAGTTGTTGAGAGACATTGCATAGAGGAAGTTTCTGGATATGCACAAACAACCATGAATGTAAATCGTATAAACCACAAATTTTCTTTACTTGTTTAGAACTGTTTCGGGAATTCCAGTTCATCAATCAGAAATATATCCCAGATTCTATAGCCATTAAAGGATTAAAATATGCAGGATATTTTCAATTTTCACAATAGATGAAAAGGATGAGGGAATATTAGAACGCAGAGTTAAGTAAGAATTTTGTTACTACAATCTAGTTACATGCAACAAATCAGACTCTGCCAACCATGAGTATGATCTATCTACAACTTTCTTGACCCTAGCCCCTGCATGCTGGAATTAACTTTGACCATGTTTCTGGGTTTTTTTTTCCTTTTTCTATGTGTCCCCGATTGACCTGAAAATCTGTCTTAATTTGTGTATTATATGGTTATATCAGCAAAAGATCCTTTTAGCTATGGTTGAACACTTCTTCATGAGTAGACTAAGAATGTGCCTGCATTTCAGAAAGGTCTGGGATGTCAAAATCCCGCTTCAACCAATCCCTATATCATTGTAATGAACAAACTTAAAAATGTTGTGAATAAGAAATAATTGAGGGAACTTGGGTTCTACTAGAATGAATCAGCATATATATACTATCTGATATGATATACGACTCCATTACTTCCTACTTCCTATGCTACTTTTCTAGCATCCTTGTGATTTATGCGCCTTGTTTCTCCAATCTTCGCTTTATTATCAAAGTAAATTGGACACCTTGCTTATCTACATGCTCTAATTTGGCAGGTCATCCGTCTTTGAAGAGTGATGTCTATAGTTTTGGAGTAACCTTATTGGAAGTGCTGACTGGTCTTCGTGCAATTGATATGAAACGGCCTGCTGAGCAGCAAAATCTGGTGGACTGGGCCAGTCCGCTCCTAGCTGATAAAAGAAAGCTAAAGGGAATAATGGATCCAACTCTCGTGTATAATTATTCCCCTCTGGAAGGTGCAATCAAGGCAGCTAAACTTATACGAAAATGTCTCGTCAATTACCCCGAGGACAGGCCGTCAATGGAAAAAGTGTTGCAGACTTTAGAACAGATCAATGCCATCAAAAGCTAACTGGAGATTTCCAGGTTCCGAACAGTCATTAGTGTGAATTGGCGGGGGTAAAGCTAGATTGGTTTGTGTATGTATATGATTCAATTAGGGTTTGGCTCGAAAATTTCCAAAACTGATTGCTTTTCTAATAGATATACAGGGCATTTGGAACAAATTAGCCATGTTTTTGTCAGGACAAGAGTTGGGATATTGATTTCTTGATGCACCAATTGATAGTTTGTGCCTTCCAGATTACCCTGGGGACAGCCGTTGATGGAAGTAGTTTCGAAGGTCTTAGTACGAGTCAGATTCAGTGCCATCAAGATGGAATCGGAGAAGCCTAAGGCCAGTGCTACACATTTGTAGCTTAATGCAGAAAGAGAGCCCTTGGTCGTTTGTGATCCTAAATCCTTATCCCTGCCGGTCCGACTTCACCATAAGCATCAATGGAGGTAACCACAACGAAGCGTATAGGTCTTCCTGAGAAAAGAGGGTTCCTGGCCCTTGGTTTTTTGTTTGAGTGTAATTTACGTGGAAAAATGACTAATTTTGCCATTGAACTTTTAACAATAATTATATTTGGGGTGGTTATTGGAAGACGGAGCCCTATTTAAAAATTTGTGGGTTAATACTTAAAGATATTAACTAAAATCACAAAATTAAGTTGGGCAACTTGGTTGGAGGTATTGCATGAAGACTCACCTAGCTAAAGGTTGGCGGTTTGAATCCTCTCCTAGACACATAATTTATTTTTAATTCTCATTAATGAGAAGTTCCTCTATTTGCTCTGGTGCCCTTCCACTTTCATTGTTTGTCATCGAAATTCTTATGTTTCTCACGCCTTACAGTTTAATCATTTATCAGCTCCGTTAACCATCCATTACCATCAATTGCCTTGAGATACTTGACGGACCTTAATGGATTTTAACGAAATGCTAAATGACACGTTTAAAGCCAAACATGATAAATTGAAAAGACAAAAGTGACACATTTTAAGGTTGAAAATGACACTATAAAGGGAAATTTATTATAATTCTCATTAAAATTCAAATTAATACTCTTAATGCTAAAAAGTGACACTCTTAATACTAAAAAATCTCAATGCAACCCCTTAGTTTTTTAAAATTACAGCGCCACCCCTCATCTTTAAATATGCAGAGTGTCACTTTTTACTATTAACAATGTCAGTTTATAGTATAAAATATGTCACTTTTGGTCTTAGAAGTGTCACTTTGCATTTTTAATGAAAATTATAATTTTTCCTTCTCATTTTTTTATAAATAAAAATCATTACGTTTGACGTTAAAGTGTTACTTTATAAATAAAAATTGTTACTTTTTGGCAAGGTTCTAAAATCGTTGGGCGCGCTAGGCACACTAGTGTCTAGCGCCTAGGGACTAGTGGCATAATCGGGGCCTAGAATTAAGGCATAATTACTATTTTTTTGATAATTTACATCAAAGATCAAACACATTGACTACAAATTAATTTTTTTTATATTTATCATTTTATGAAACACTTGTCTATATTTGTAAAATGAACAAAAATATACAAACTTACCATTAATCTCAATTCCCAACAACCTCAAAGTAATAAACCAGCCAAGTTTTGACAGTCAACGTTAGTTTTAAAGTGATACTTTTCAGTATTAAATTTGACACTTTTTAATATTAAATGTGTCACTTTTTAGTATTAAGAGTGTCACTTTTTAGTATTAAATGTGTCATTTTTTAGTATTAAATGTGTCACTTTTTAGTATTAAATATGTTATTTTTAGTATTAAGAGTGTTATTTTGTATTTTAATAAGAATTATAATAAATTTTCATTTATAGTGTCATATTTAGTATTAAATGTGTCACTTTTTAATATTAAGAGTGTCACTTTTTAGTATTATAAGAGTGTCACTTTTTGGTATTAAGAGTGTCACTTTTTAGTATTAAATGTGTCACTTTTTAGTATAAAATGTTACTTTGTATTTTAATAAGAATTATAATAAATTTTCATTTATAGTGTCACTTTTAACATTAAAATGTGTCACTTTTTGTGTTTTTAATGTGTCACGTTTGGTTTTAAATGTATCATTTAATGTCACTTTTTAGTATTAAGAGTGTCACTTTTTAGTATTAAGAGTGTTACTTTGTATTTTAATAAGAATTATAATAAATTTTCATTTATAATGTCACTTTTAACATTAAAATGTGTCTCTTTTTAGTATTAACAATGTTACTTTATATTTTAATGAGAATTATAATAAGTTTCCTTTTATAGTGTCACTTTTAACATTAAAACGTGTCATTTTTGTGTTTTCAATGTGTCACGTTTGGCTTTAAATGTGTCATTTAACATTCGTCAAAGTCCGTTAGGATCCATCAAGTATCCCAAGGCAATTGATACTAACAGATGTTAATCTGAAAACAGCGATTAAACTTCGCCATGAACATAATTTAAAAATTAAAACAAAACAACAAAAAGAAGGGGCTTCGAACCACCGGCCTTCCATTGCCAAATCTTGAGGTAAGGTCACTAACCAACTTAACTAACATATTATTAGTTTTTTAGTTGACATATTCAGATATTAACGTGAGTGCATTAAAAGAAAATATTGCTAGTATCAGGGTTTCGAACCGCTGACCTCTCCTCCAGCAAAATCTTTAAATGATGTAGCCGACCAACTCAACTAACATTAACTTATGATAATAATTAACATATTTATTAATTAAACCGTGAATTCCTAAATGGGGCTCCATCTTACGGATCCTAGATCCGTAAGACCGTCATACACAAGTTTTTGCCTTATATTTTGAAGTTGTATTATTTTTCGAGCAAAATTATCATTATGCTTGAAAAATAAGATGCAATTTCACTAAAATTAAATGATTTATGGTTTTTAAATTGTTAGTGTTTTAATAAATTATTGAATTATTTAAAAAATATTTATTTTTAAATAAATTATTTAAAACATATTTACTAAATTAATAAATAATTATTAAATAAAACATATAAGACATAAATCATCAAATACCATTTAAAATTTGTAAAAAAATTATTCTTAAAAAAGGGTATTATTCAAAAAAAATTAATACATCACAATTTTCATGGTGGCTATTATAGGTTGAATTAAAAAAATATTAGGAATCTTATCTTTATAATTCCCAATTATAACGGATTTTGAAAAACAATAATACAAAAATAATTTATAATTTTAGACAATTCTCTTTACGAATTAAATTACATTCAATGAATGAGTGTTAAATATTAGATTTAATGAATTAACATTTTTCAAAATTATTAATCAAGTAGATTTCCTTTGAACTTATTATGTTTTATTATATTTTTATTTTATGATTCATTAAAACAAAATGTATATATTCATTAATTTTAATATTTTTCTCTTATTTTTTATTCAAACAATTTATCTTTTCTTTTTATTTGTATTTTTATATTTCATTCATTCATTCTTTTTTTTTTTTGTTTATAAAATAGTATCTTTTTTTAACCCTTAAAAGCAAAAAAATAATAATAATAAAACAAAATTACCACCTTATAATATCATCAATCATCAAGGATCTTCTAACATTTTAAAAAAATTTATGAGAGACAACTGAAATTGATTCTGTTAAAATTGGATGACAGTTAATGATATTGACGAAATTACACTTATCTATCAAAGTACAATGCAATTTCGTTTGAAAAATAGTACAATGACAAAATATAAAGATTTGATAAAATATAGTGACAAAATTAATCATTTTTCCAATGTATGTTCCAACTTGTACATAAAATGACAATAGAAATAATCTGGAGACTAACTTACAATTGGCGAATTATATTGGTGAATTATCAACACTTTCTCTAACTCCAACAAGTACTTAGCTTTACATATTCGGATTTTTACATTCTAAACTATATGAGTATATGGTACTCGCACCTTTTTTTAAGTAATCGTCATCTTTGTCTCGATACGCCGTTTAAGAAAAAGTAATTGACTATATTATAAATTTTGGTGTAATATGTGATTTCCTTTAATGTCCTTTAACACGTGGTTATTGTTAAAGTACATTGAAAAAATAAGGGTAAAATGGTAAAAATGTCTTCCTAAAAAGAAAAGTTTTGAAAGAGGATGATTATTTTGGAAAGGACAAAAAAAGAAAGGAGGATAATTATTTAGAAACGAATGAAGTATAAATTTTGACTTAGTTAATATAATTTTTTAAAAAAAAAAAATAACCAAACTTTATGATTCATCCATTACCAATGAGCTTTAGCTAAACTAGTACTGCCCACTTATCCTAACAGAGAGGTCGGGTGTTCAAACCCTTAAAGGTCTTAATTATGAGACCTACAAGCTAGTTATTGATTCGGTTAGGGCTCATGACATAACTATCTCCTTCGAGGCACTCCATGAAAAACTTATTCATCATGAACTTACCATAAAACACAATACCACACCCCACCTCCTTTCCTGCTTCCGCCCACATAGCACAAAATCGCAGCCCCTCCTACAAACCAAACACTCACCCAAATCCTTATCCTCCTCTCCTTCCTACGTCCACACCCTCTTCTTCTTACAATCCGAACCCCTTTAAGGGTAAATGCCAATATTGTAGCTACACATGCCATGTCATATCCCAATGTTGTCGTTTCAAACGAGACTATCCAAGTGTTGCCTTCCCCAACCCTCCAACAGCCCCTCGCCCTCCCCGCACCTCCTATCCCCATCCACAGGCCCACACGGCCGCAGCCCCTCAACCATCCCCTTCCCCATCCTGGCTCCTTGACACGGGTGCAACCCATCACCTCACCAACGACCTATCTAACCTCTCCCTCCATAATCCTTATAATGGAAGCGATGATGTGATAATTGGTGACGGGTCGTCTCTCCCAATCTCTGAAATAGGTTCTTTTACTTTTCATTCTTCCTCCAAATCTTTACAATTCACTAATGTTCTTTTTGTGCCTCTTATATCTCGCAATATTATTTCCGTCTCACAATTATGTCAAGATAACAATGCCTATTTTGTATTCTCACCAATTCCTCTTTCTTTCTCAAGGATCTCACAACTCATCAAATTCTACTCCATGGCACAAGTGATCGTAGAGTCTACCTATGACATCCTCCCTCTCCTCAAGCACTTCTAGGAATCTCTGAGTCTCTTCACTCCTGGCATCATCGTCTTGGCCACCCTGCAGTTCAAATTATTTCCCTTTTGAAGAAACAATTTTCGTTATCTATTCCGTCTAGTCATTTTTCAAATTGTAATGCATGCGACATTAATAAAAATCATAAATTACCATTTTCCGACTCTTCTCTCTCTACTAATGCTCCTTTAGAACTTGTTTTCTCTGATGTTTGGACTTCCCCCATATATTCCATTGACAAATTTAAATACTATGTTATTTTTGTCGATCACCACACCAAATACACTTGGTTCTACCCCCTGAAACAAAAATCTGATACTTTTGCCACTTTTTCTCGTTTTAAAGCTCTTGTTGAAAAGTATTTTAACAGACCTATCATTCAATTATTTTCTGATAATGGTGGTGAATATCTTAAGCTCACTCCCTCTCTCTCATGAGATGGCATCTCTCATCTCACTACACCTCCCCACACTCCCGAACATAACAGCTATATCGAAATATGTCACCGTCATATCGTCGAAACTGGACTTGCTCTTCTTTCTCATGCCAATCTTCCCCTCACTATGTGGACCTTTGCTTTCACTACCGCCACATATCTTATAAATCGTCTTCCTACTGCCACACTCAACAATGACTCTCCTTACTTTCACCTTTTTCAAAAATCTCCCAACTACAATAAACTGCGTAGTTTTGGGTGCCTATGCTACCCGTGGCTACGTCCATATACACCTCACAAACTAGGTCCCCGCTCCATTCCATGCATTTTTATTGGCTATTCTCCTACACAAAGTGCATATCATTGTCTTGATCCTTCTACCAATCAGATTTATACTTCTAGACATGTCAAATTTGTCGAAGACACTTTTTCCTTCCCTTCTCTCACCTCTCCATCTGACACTTCTCAAACAATTATTCCATCTCAATGGTGTACACTCTCCTTACCTATTCTGCTACCACCTCCACCATCTCCACCCACCCCGTCCCCACCTACATCTTCATCATGGCATCAATCAGTCGCACCATCTCCATCCCCCAGCCCTTCCTCCTCCTCGGACGAGACCCCAGCCCCTATCCCACCTTTACCGTCTGTCCTTATTCTCATTGCCGAACCCACCCCATCTTCTGCCAACACTCCCTCAATCACCCAAGTTCTCTCTCCACCTCCACCTCCTCATGTTCGAACCATTACCACTCGTCTTTCCAACAACATCATCAAACCTAATCCTAAGTATGCTCATCTTACTGCCCTTACTTCTCCCACTGATCTTCCCAAAACTGTTAAACAGGCTCTTTCCACCCCTCATTGGAGGGCTGCCATGGAAGAGGAATATGCAGCTATAACCAGCAATAATACTCTGTCTCTTGTCCCTTTTCATATTGCTCCTAATATTTTCGACTGCAAGTGAATTTTTCAGATCAAATACAACCCTGACAATTCCATCCAAAAATATAAAGCTCGCCTTGTTGCAAAAGGGTTTCACCAACTTCCAGGTATATCAATTATTTTGACACTTTCAGTCATGTTGTGAAACCTATCACTGTTCGTCTTCTTCTTTCTTTAGCTCTCAGTCACAACTGGTCATTTCGACAACTTGATATTAATAATGCCTTCTTACAAGGTCATCTTCATGAAACAGTGTTCATGTTAACCACCTGGTTTCATTAACTCCTCACATCCTTTCTCATGTCTATCAACTGGCTAAGCCATTTATGGTCTAAAACAGTTCCTCGTGCTCGGGTATGTTAACTTCAAACACTATCTTATTCTTGTGGTTTTCAACCATCTCTTCATGATCCTTCTCTTTTATTTTCACAAAATCTTCTTCCCCACTTTATCTCTTGGTGTATGTCGATGAATTATTGCTACCGTCCGCTCTTTCTTTCTTGTCAAAATTTCA
>JABEVN020004449.1:0-13328 GCA_013146195.2 Codonopsis lanceolata | reverse complement strand
GAATTAGAAGGTAGTTCCCACAAAACATCATATGCAAGTATACATATCATTATATATACGAATCAAGCTATTCTACTTGTTACACGTGTAAGGGTGCATGTTTATATATATACACCTATATCGTATGTATATCTCTAAATATACATATCAAATCTCCCATAAAATCATCATGCATAAGTGTGCATATCTATATATATACACATCAAGTCTTTCATATATATCTCATATACAAGTATGCATATATCTATATATACATATCAAATCTCATATATCATCAGACAATACAAACATGGTCAATAAGATCTCATGTTCAACTAACACTTTGTTATCACATAAGTGCCATAGGAAGCCACATAAGGGATAGAGAAGATACCAAATCACTTGTCGTATTGCTCTGCAATCACAAGCTGTTAATCAAATCGTGCCGGTGATACCGTGTTCGGTATCAAAGTAGCTCTCTTCTCGGGTCGAGAGCTCTACTCGGGAAAATAGCACTAGCCAATGCGCTCTTTTGGTTCGACAGGCTACTTCCCAGCGTAGCTAGCGGTGGAGGTGTGTGAAACCGAATCGATGCGGTACATTGCAACCACGAATCCCATAATTCGTGAAGACAATGCATCGTCCACCATCATCAAGAAAACTCAAGTAATGCCGGTGGACTTATATGCAATGCACAAGTAGATGTTTACTTGCTAATTCTCAAGTAGATATAATGATCTACTACTAAACTCATACGATTATGCACATTGTTACAATAAACAAAACCACAATAGGAGCTCATTTGAGTCCCTAAATCATAAGTGCCAAGTTTGTTCACTCTATTCAATTCAAGTCCCAAAAGCTAGTAATCTAGTCAAGCTGGAATATAATTATCATAGGATCTCACCACGATCCTCGTAAGGTTCAATTGTTCCTTAACTCGACTCCGTTGAGTCTTTACTACAATTCCAACCAAATAGAGTTTGAACACTATATGTGTCCCAAGACTCTTTTCTATGTTCTCGTTTGAGGCATAGCAAGGTTCTCATTCCATTTAGAATTTAGTTCAAAGTCCCAAGTCGATTATATAAGGGAAGCCCAAGTTGATTATTGTGAAATCAAGCTTAGTTCAATTTTGATTCATAATTCCACTTAATAGTAGAATCCAAGTTCACCACAATTCATTAGCGTAGAGCAGATCGAGACACGAGGCAAATACATTCAATATGCTCATAAGTCATATCATAGAAACACATAGAAGAATCAATTCTTGACAAGGTAGGAAATCATGCATTTAGTCATAATATAAAATATACACGGTATTCCATATTCACCTATGAAATTCAATGAGTCACAACTTAACCATCAGTCCATTAAGTACTATCCAAGACTACTCCGTTAGTCTCGGATCATGAAGCCATTTACTAAACTCTTCCTAGAGTAGTAACTCATTCAATAACACAAAAGTCGATGGTAGTCAAAGACTTAAGCAACACTAGAGCGGTAATAACCCGTAAGGTCAAACCATACTGGTGAGTCTTAGATAACAACATGGTCATCCTAGCGACTTATACAAGTAGACTCCATGTATAGAGTACTAAGAAAGCCCCAATCCAAATCTTCTCATAGAATAGTCCTCAAATTCATTATTCAACAAGTAGGTGTTTTTACTCATTAAAGAATCAAGTAGGAATTCGACAAGAGCGAATTCAACTTTGTCAAGTAGATACATCATTCTACAACATGCTCTCAATTGTGCATTTGCTTCACACAATCACATAAGAACTTCGATTGAGTCTTATAATCACTCATATCAAACATGCCCTTCAATCCATCCCAAAGTCACGTAGGCTAATATATTCTAGTCCTACAAACATCGTAGGGATTGAATGTGGAGTCGGTATTGTTCAATAACTCCCAATCTCAACTCCGGTGAGTTTTACTAAAATTCAACCAAATAGAGCATTGATAATATGCATTACATTGCCTTTCCTAAGTTCTCCTTTCATTTAGAACTCGATAACTAGGCCGTTCATGATCTTAAACTAGCCTTAAACACAATCCAGAGTTTCAAACCCTAGTTTCGGTGATTTTGTTAAACCTTGAATTGAAACATATTCTTTCACAAGAGTTATTCCTAAGCTCATTATAAACAACATTCATGCTTTATAAAATGTCAAAATCACAACTTCATAGAGAATTCATAAAATCCTACACATGTTTCAAAGGTTGAATTGGAGGATTTGTCTTCACAAAGATGTTCATAATCATCAATAGAGCAACTATAATGAAGGGGTCATGTCATTTTATTGAACATGAAAATTTCAGGGATTTCTCAACGTACCTTAGTCCTAAGATTAATGGAGGAAAGGTTGATTAGAGCAAGGATTGTTGTAGAAGATCGAGAGCTTCGATTTGGCGGTCTCGGTTCGCGATCGGACCAGGGATCTCGGAAATGGTCTCTCAAGTTGGTGTGACCTCCATGGACGAAATTTGAGCTATGTCTCTGAATCTCTGGTTATGTTGAGCACAAAAATGGCTGGAAAGGGATGAAGTTTGTGTTTATATACTTGAGGTCCTAATCCAAGTGAAGTGATTAAGAGGCTTTCTATTGGCTAAGGCATGGAGACCATTGATAAGCCATGATCAAGGGTCAAGAGGTCTTAGACAAAGTCAACAAAGGTGGCTGAGACTCACTTAGGTCGGCCAAGGGCAAGGGTGCAAGAGTCAAAGGGGTCTTCAACCAAAACAAGTCAAAAACCCAAAATCGGAAAACAGACAGTCAATCTTGTAAAATCGACCATAAATAGCTCACACCTCCAAATGAGGTGATTATTGATTTTTATGAAACTAGACTCTTTAAAATATAGTTTAGAATTTTAAATTACTCAATTTGGACTTATATTAATCAAAATATGGCTACTACAACTTCAAGTACAGAAGCTGATTTCCTGAAAACATAAATCTGGCACAGCCGTAAGTCAAGACCTAAATGAGGTACTTATACACCTTGGAAAAATACCATATTTTACAGGGAGTATCTAACATATGTAGGTAAAACATACTAAAGTTTTAGAAAATTCTCTTTAGTAGATTGGTACCAGAATTTTCCAAGTTCGCCCAAAAACAGGACTGAATCTGTGAAGTGATATGTTGGTCATCTTATTTCCAAATGCAACAAATCTATGAACATTGATTGTGCAAGCATGAGAAATACTAGTACACTTGGTCTAGAACTTAAATGAACTTCTAAGTTTGAAAGCACAAACAATACAAGCAACGAAGGCAAACACGAGAAACCTAAGACTCAAGCGAAGCAACAAAGCTTCTAAACTTTCAACCAAGCATACTATGATCAAGATGAACATTATAAGTCATATATGCAAGGTACTAAGACTCCAATGAGACCTATTAAGTGCTAACATGCTAAGGCAACACTCAGCATTAACAACAAAGCATGCAACACGAGAGAGTCAAATACACGAAGGTTCGGGTCTTACATCCTCACCACCTTAAAAGAATTAGTCCTCAATTCAAAACTTCGACAACAACCATAATACTCGGCACGCACATGAAGTCGGCATAAGTCTAGGTATGCCTCAAAACACGAGGGGGAGAAATACTCAAATCTCAACTCCAATAAATTCCAAAATCAAGTCATCTTGACTCTTGACGGAGTTCAAAGACATTAGCAAAGCTTACAAAGTTCCATCAAACGTGGATATCAAGGTTTAAATGCCTCTCATCAACTAATCGGGAGTAATTCATGCATGTGCATTAATTGCACTTAACTAACTAACTTCCCAATAATTTTTTTTTTTAGGCTAGCTAAATTATTCCCGGCCACAATCACGAATCTCTAGGGTTTTAGCACCACTATAATCAAGTAGTCAATCATCATCATAGACAACATATTCACCCAACAAGGAAGACATTCAACACGGTGTAACTTATTCGATCAAGTCACAAGTTCATTTCATTCATAGCATGATCTCCATATACAAGTTGCATATTTGCACAAGCAAACAAGATACCATTTTCAATTACATTCCGTTTGGTAGCGGGTTCAGTCAATTCTATCTCATATTATACCATTCTAGTTCTCAGAGCGAAGCCTCTTGATAATCAAGTCGGGGCCCTCACAGAGAGTGACTTCAAAAGCTTTCGTCGTGCAGGATGTGGGGTGTTCGTGAATCACATATCGCATCCTTTATATCGGTCTCAACAATAGCAATCATAGCACATATAGGCATGACATCAACATCATGCAACATAGCATATTAATTTACTATGTATGTATACCAAGTATGGAATATTCATACTATTAACTACCTATCATGGTAGATAAACACATTATTCAAGGCTAATACTCTATTAATGTATTAGACCAATAACAAAATACATCACTTCACAAGTCACTAGGTAGCATATTCTTACTAACTAGTATATAACCAATGCTTATAAGTCAAACGTATGCAATTAAACAACGGAATCCAACCAATCACTTGGTGTGATCACCTCTCGGCCCATCACCAAGTTCAACATATCATGAAGAAATTTCACCTTGATCTCCCCAAATACCAAAAACATAACCATCGAAAGGGCTCAAATTCCCCAACACAAGTAATACAAGAACCGGTGATTAAATTCCTACCATAACTATATACACCTATATAGTAATCTATGAAATACTAATAGGTACCACGGGAGGAGGCTTAACCACTCCGCTCTCGAAACGATATTACAACGAACTTCCGCCATCATGATTAACACGACGATCACCCCTTGGAATGACCGATGGGCAGTCTAGCTTCTCGATTCCTAAAAATGGAACAAGAAACAACGACAAATTTCTACTAAAATCGGCAAGACCTAATCTTGGTATAACTCGCAACTAGTAAGCAATAAAGGAGAAATATAATACTCCTAGACAAACCTTCACTCACGGCAATCTAGACCAAGCGAACTTAGTACTCCAAGTCGTGTACTTGTATCGAAAGAATATGCCAATAAGGCATTATAAACAACTCGACGGTAAATACTCGGCGAAAACCCAAACCCAAACTAGGCCATGGAACCTATCTGGCTTATAGCTAACATAAGCCCGATACCAAGCGTAACGACTTAATCCGACCCGTTCCAACACGAAATCCCAAGGTCGTGTCATTGAACTAACTTAAGAAGAGGACAAACACTTGATAGCAGTAGCAAGAGTGCTAGTCAAACGATCGAGCAAACTCGCTCTAAACATGAACATAACACCGCACTAAAATACGGTATTTCAAAAAATCGAATTAGTGGAAGCAATATAAGAAAGAAGTCCCAAGCTATGGCGAAACCAGACAATGAAACCAAGAGACATTATCTCTCAAAGGAGGAAAAACAAAACTCGCGTGCCGCAACATTGCGACGCTAATCAAACCATCGGCACTCGAGTGGCGTTTGAACAAAGAACCAACCTGATATAACAATTACCCAACGACTAAAGCATACCGGGGTCAACCAACAATTATAAAAACTAGAATAAGGAAATTCCCCCAAAGCTACTGCGTGCCCGGGAGACAACTGAAAAAAATACTAAAACCACAAACAGGGCACGACACAACACGTCGGCCCAAGACTACTTCGTTAGTCTCGGATCATGAAGCCATTTACTAAACTCTTCCTAGAGTAGTAACTCATTCAATAACACAAAAGTCGATGGTAGTCAAAGACTTAAGCAAGACTAGAGCGATAATCCCATCCTATAAGGTCAAACCATACTTAGGTGAGTCTTAGATAACAACATGGTCATCCTAGCGACTTATACAAGTAGACTCTATGTATAAAGTACTAAGAAAGCCCCAATCCAAATCTTCTCATAGAATAGTCCTCAAATTCATTATTCAACAAGTAGGTGTTTTTAATCATTAAGGAATCAAGTAGGAATTCAACAAGAGCGAATTCAACCTGTCAAGTAGATACATCATTCTACAACATGCTCTCAATTGTGCATTTGCTTCACACAATCACATAAGAACTCGATTGAGTCTTATAATCACTCATATCAAACATGCCCTTCAATCCATCCCAAAGTCACGTAGGCTAATATATTAGTCTAACGCACTTTACAAACATCGTAGGGATTGAATGTGGAGTCGGTATTGTTTCAATAACTCCCTAATCTCAACTCCGGTGAGTTTTACTAAAATTCAACCAAATAGAGCATTGATAATATATGCATTACATTTCCCTTTCCTAAGTTCTCCTTTCATTTAGAACTCGATAACTAGGCCGTTCATGATCTTAAACTAGCCTTAAACACAATCCCGAGTTTCAAACCCTAGTTTCGGTGATTTTGTTAAACCTTGAATTGAAACATATTCTTTCACAAGAGTTATTCCTAAGCTCATTATAAACAACATTCATGCTTTATAAAATGTCAAAATCACAACTTCATAGATAATTCATAAAATCCTACACATGTTTCAAAGATTGAATTGGAGGATTTGTCTTCTAAAAGATGTTCATAATCATCAATAGAGCAACTATAATGAAGGGGTCATGTCATTTTATTGAACATGAAAATTTCAGGGATTTCTCAACGTACCTTAGTCCTAATATTAATGGAGGAAAGGTTGATTAGAGCAAGGATTGTTGTAGAGAAGATCGAGAGCTTCGATTTGGCGGTCTCGGTTCGACGATCGGACCACGGATCTCCGGAAATGATCTCTCAAGTTGGTGTGACCTCCATGGACGAAATTTGGAGCTATGTCTCTGAATCTCTGGTTATGTTGAGCACAAAAATGGCTGGAAGGGATGAAGTTTGTGTTTATATACTTCCTAAGAGGTCCTAATCCAAGTGAAGTGATTAAGAGGCTTTCTATTGGCTAAGGCATGGAGACCATTGATAAGCCATGATCCAAGGGTCTAAGAGGGTCTTAGACAAGTCAACAAAGGTGGCTGAGACTCACTTAGGTCAGCCAAGGGCAAGGGTGCAAGAGTCAAGGGGGTCTTCAACCAAAACAAGTCAAAAACCCAAAATCTGGAAAACAGACAGTCAATCTTGTAAAATCGACCATAAATAGCTCACACCTCCAAATGAGGTGATTATTGATTTTATGAAACTAGACTCTTTAAAATATAGTTTAGAATTTTAAATTACTCAATTTGGACTTATATTAATCAAAATATGGCTACTACAACTTCAAGTACAAAAGCTGATTTCCTGAAAACATAAATCTGGCACAGCCGTAAGTCAAGACCTAAATGAGGTACTTATACACCTTGGAAAAATACCATATTTTACAGGGAGTATCCTAAAATATGTAGGTAAAACATACTAAAGTTTTAGAAAATTCTCTTTAGTAGATTGGTACCAGAATTTTCCCGAAGTTCGCCCAAAAACAGGACTGAATCTGTGAAGTGATATGTTGGTCATCTTATTTCCAAATGCAACAAATCTATGAACATTGATTGTGCAAGCATGAGAAATACTAGTACACTTGGTCTAGAACTTAAATGAACTTCTCGCAAGTTGAAAGCACAAACAATACAAGCAACGAAGGCAAACACGAGAAACCCTAAGACTCAAATGAAGCAACAAAGCTTCTAAACTTTCAACCAAGCATACTATGATCAAGGTGAACATTATAAGTCATATATGCAAGGTACTAAGACTCCCATGAGACCCAGTTAAGTGCTAACATGCTAAGACGAACACTCAACGCATTAACAACAAAGCATGCAACACGAGAGAGTCAAATACACGAAGGTTCTGGGTCTTACAGCTATAGTCAAAAGCACATGAGAAATATATGTTACTAATGGTATCCTGACATGATTTGCACCAAAAAAATATGCTTATATTCTTTTCTCATTAATACTAAGGGGATTTTATTGCACCAAAATGTAACAGCACACTAAGGTGGGTTTTTAGGATTCTTGGCAATAGTACCCATTTATTGCTCTATTAGTCAATCCACACTTCTGCACCCATTTCACCATGTGAAAGAAAAGGGCAAAAAATAGTTGCATCAAACAAGAGGAAAAAAAGAGAGAGAGCCAATCACAGAAGATTTACTATTTTTCCTTTTTTTTTTCATTGTATGTTCTTTAACATGAAAAGTCCTATGAACCAATAAAAAATCTTCTGTTAACAATAGTACCCATTTTAAGCACGACCTGTATCCAGAGACGGAGCCGCCATTAACAGCTTGGAGAATAAGCTTTTAGAATACTCTTGCGGAAATCACTCATCAACCAAGCAGTATAAATTCCATAAAAACTTACAGGTATCTGAAGTCACATTTTAAATATTTCACTTACACAGTTACACCCAAGAAAAGGAGGAAAAGAAAAACAAAAAACAAAATGGCTATGAATCACTAGAAGCTACATTTATACCAACCATTCCTATAATAGGAATATGCACAATTAGGAATCCCAGTTCTTATAACATATAACTCGATCTCCTTATCACCTAAATAAAACCTTCCAAACTTAGCAACTCTAAACAGCAATACCGATTACCCACAAACCAGCCTACTACAGATAATCTGTTCAATTTGGTTTTAAAAAAATTAGCAATAAACAGTGGATAATTAGATTACCATTATTCTCCTTTGCAAGTGTCACATCATTATCATCCAATTTCGTAGGAGCGCTCCCCACTTTAGCTTCATCCCAGCCGAATTCCCCAACACATTAGCATTTTTCTAACTATTATAACACTCTACACTGGAATTTTGATTGTGATTGTGATTGTGATTCTGACCATCCTTGACAACATCAAACCTATGACAAATCCGCACTAAATTTTTAACCAAATATAGACAATCTTCTCACATTTCCAAAACTCCATCAAATTAAACATTAATATATCCGAATGTTAGCAACATTAATATCTCCAATTGCATCCCCAACAGCCAATCGATTAGGAACATCAAAAGAATCACCATTTCTCTATAATGGTACAAAATTAGGACGCAAATTGAAAGTCCATTCAAGAGGGGTAGGAGAGCAATACACGTGACTCGTGAGGGCACGAGGGCAGAAGGCTGTGGCGGTGGCCGGTGCTACAGTCTGATGGCGTCGGGAGGGGTAGAAATCGGCGGCGGTGACTGGTGACTGGTGATACAGATTGAAGGTCAAACGATGCACGATTGAAGAGTGAAGCTGAAGAAGAGAACGACCTCTCTAATCGGCTGTCACCTAGTCAGATTCGCCGAGATCCAGACCCTTCGCTTCTGCCGTCTTCCGTTTCAAGATTTTCGCCTTTTGGGTGTAATCGTTCGTAGAAGACGAGGGATAGAGTGAATGAGAGAGAGACCCGGAGTAAGTGTGGGTGTCGTCGGTGATGTAGAGGGTGGGAACGAGCTGGTAGACGGAGGGAGGCGGCGGCGGTAATGGCGATTACCGAATTTTGAGAGAGAGAGAGGGAGGCGTAGATTTTGAGAGAGAGGGATTTGGCAGCTATTTATAGTCTCAAGAATGAAGAAACCGGGACCGTTAGATTGAGGATATAATCAATGGTTGACACGTTTTAAACTAATTGACGAGGATTGAGGATTATAATCAATGGTTGACACTTTTTTTAATTTTTTTAATTTATATACGAAATTACGGATCGAAAAAGGATTAAATTGATGAAGTTAATTACAATAACAGTTAAAAAGAAAAAAAATCAAATTACAAAACTTACGTTTTTTTTTTATTTTTTAAATTTGTATACGAAATTACGAATCAAAAAAAAATTAAATTGATGAAGTTAATTACGATAACAATTAAAAATAGAAAATGCAAATACAAATTTTCGCAACCATAAAACTGTAAAACTATATATTCATCGTAGTTTTTTTGTGTGTGTGTGTGTGTATATATATATATATATATATATATATATATATGTGTGTGTGTGTGTGTGTGTGTGTGTGTGTGAAATATTATAATCATTTTAATAAATGATATTATATTATTAAATTAATATTTCAAATATTAATTTAATAATATAATATCATTAATAAAAATGATTAGCATATATATAATTACAAAAATAAAAATATTCACATTACAACTTAATTTATACTAGGTTATACCCGTGCGATGCACGGTTGATGCGTCCAAGAAATCTGGATGCACTGAGTAAGCCCAATCCAAACACCTGGCTTTCAACATGTTTGTGAATCCTCTAAGCCCAACTCTGTAATATGAAAGAACAAACGTGAACTGGGCAGGGGCACTCCCTGCAAAGGCCCTCCGGCGTGTGAATTAGTACAAGTAAGTAGGCAATTTGACAGAGTTTTGGCTAGAGAATTAGATTGCGCATACCTTTCTCTACATTTTTGCCAAGCTTTTATACGCACCGGAGGCATAACCGCCCACAACCATGAATAACCGCCCATGATTAGCATTAACTGCCCAGGATCTCTATTAACTGCCCATGATTGGCATTAACTGCCCCACAAACGGTCATGTCCTTTAATAAACACACATTTAATTAGCACACTAATGACAACGGGTTATCCGGAGAACTTGCCGGTCATTACCGCTGGCCAGGATTCTTGCTCGGGTGTAACCACCCTCAACTGTCACCTTGATCTTTACCGAACATAAATGTCCTCAACTATCAATAGCTTTGATGCAGACGAGAAATGATGCTTGTTTATCAACCTTGCTCGTTTAGCTAAGCCCCCATCTCGCAAGTAACTAACCTGACCAAAACTAAAGTTTTGCCCGGTTGCTCGCGTAACACCTTTGCTCGCTTGCTCGGAGGATACATACGCCTGACACGTGGCTCATAGCTTGGGCCTGGGCCAGGCAGCTCAGTAGCCCCCAACTCCTTGTCTTACCGAGTATTCATGCTCATGACGAGGAGGAACCCAAAAAATTTCAAAACACACCTCTTTTCGAATAATTTTGAAACCGAAAAGTTGAATAGGCGGCAATTCATGAAGCGTCTTGAACAAGCGTTTCTTGAAAGCACAACGCCGCCCGCCGCCCGATCGAGGCAGGCCCAATTCCTTATGCTCATTAAATGCTGCCTCAGTCACCGCGCCTCGTGCTTCGGGCCAAATGATTTATTCCCCCTTTCGACGGTTTCGCTGGGCATAAAAGCCCAATCTCTTTCTATTTCCAACTTTACACAATTGGATATTCTCAGTCGCTTAGAGGAAAACAAAGGCGAAGCACCAAAGCATTCTGCAATTTCCCATCAGAAGCCATTCCCCAGATTCCTTCTTCCTCAGGATTTTTCAGAAGCAAGATCGAAATTCTGCAAAATCTTCAGGTATTTCATAGTTTCTGTTTCTTCCACTGTCTTTCCTTTACATGAGTTATGGGCTAGGGTTTCTGCTAAAACCCCTCTTTTTCTATTTTTACGAAGTGTTCATCCGATTAACGTAGTGAACCAAGTTTCAATCCCCCTTTTGTTTCCCACAAATTTTCAACCCTTTCACCACCCAGACCAAAGGAATCGAGAAATCCATGATCGATACCCGTTTGATCTCACAACTTTATACATGTACCCACAGTCAATTTTTTTCATCATACTTTGCTCGATCAATATCTAACCTGCAATTTCGATTCCTCCTCCCGTAGGATGTCTAAGCGAAGGAAGCTTTCGAAATTGAAGGCCGGAGCTACGACCATGGAGCTCCAGAAGAAATGTTTCCATCTTTGACCTCATCTTCTGAAGAGAGCGAGCAAGACGTGGTCCCATTAATTACTCGTCGACGCAAACCCGTACAATCAAGAGAGCAACAAGTAAACGATGGCTCCCAGATCCCTTGTGAAACCACGCATCCAGATGATCTTCCTCGCCCAAACAGCCAACTTCCTGGGCCAAGCCAAACTTCATTCGTTCCCGCCTCTTCGTATTCCTCCCCCTCGATCAAATGGGAAGACTTGAATTCCGAGGAAGAAGTCAGTACCTGGTTTTACTCGCTAGGAATGGACCCAAAACTTTACCGAGTTCGCGCTTTTGACTTGGACATAGACAACAAAGGCCACAACTTTCAAGGGGACAAAATGGTATTCTACTTCGACTTCTTTCAAGTCGGGCTTCGTCTCCCTCTCGACCCGTTTATTGTCGAGTTAATGAATGCATCCAACACTCTCCCCTGCGACTTAGCTTTGACCACTGTTAGGTTCCTAGTGTCATTTACTGTAGCTTGCCGGTCACTCGGGTTTGAGCCCGATATGACTTTGTTCCGTAAATTTTTCCTCCTCTCTCTTGACAAGAAAACTGGTCGCATCAACAACCGTTCTAACCACGGATTCTTCAAACTTCTCACTGATGGTCCCAACAAGGTCGATGCCTGGGACTCAAAGGCTTTGCTCGTTGAATCGAGCATTGGCTGGCCCTTTACACCCTACATCAGCGACTACGGTCTTCACGAAAATGACAAAAATGCCTCTGCAGGCAGGGGAACCTCGAATAGCTAAAGCCTTTAGGAAGTTACTAGGAGCAAGGAAGAGGCGGTAGGCGAGGATTTTGTGCTAGGCGGCGAGTTCTCACTTCCGACCTTGGTCTTTACGATAGCTGGGATCTCTATCTTCCCATTGAAGGAGTTGAACCAGGAGTTATTATCGATCGAAACTCCCCATCCATCTGGGGCTCTTGCCACGGGAATAGGTTCCACTAGTGAATCGACGAGGATTGTGCCGTCTTTGGAGCTCTCAGTAGACCTCCTTTCTCGCTTTACAGTTGCGTTTTAGGGCTTCTTACTTCATCATCCTTTAGTAACTTTACAAATCTATGCTTTTCCCTGGCTAACATTCTCTTGTTTTTATGCAGATATGAGACAATTGACAGACGTGAGAAAATTCATGCAGGCTGCGAAGAAAAGCTCCAACAAGCGAGCTAAACACTTGTCGACCCAACCCGGCTATCAATCTTCAAGCAGGTCAGGCCAACACTTGGTAGCAGGAACCAACGTCGACAACGAAGAGCCCGGCCAACTGCAGCAACTTTTATCCCGTTCTGGCGTGCGCGCGATAAAGCGATAAATGTCTCCCCACCGTCATCAATGTAGAACAAGCGAAAGCCCGAGGAGGAGCAGGCAGCGGCGAGATAAAAGCTATAGTTGAAGAAAGCACTCCCCAACTTCCTTCACGGCGGAAAACTTCGTCATGCCGGCGACCAACCAAAAAACTGCTTGCCCTCATTAGGGAACTCGCCAGCGTCACGGATCTCCACAACATCGGCACACAAGCGAGGTGGTTTCAGAACCCTGCGGGACTTGGTACGATGAGGCGACTTCACCATAATGGTATTCGGAAGAAATCTGCCGACCAAGCGAGATTCGTCTTGATCGAGAAATAGGCATGTCGTAGCGAGGTAACCCTTTCCTCTTACCAGCGACTTTCCT